>JAQGAP010000006.1:0-156365 GCA_034697805.1 Orchesella bifasciata
TAGGCATGCAATACATTTGAAAAGTAAGTTTTGTATGAATGATGGATTAGGAAGGTTTTGTGAAGAAATAACAAGATGACGGATATACTCAGACAGACACACACACCAGCCAACAACTCATGAATGTACACCATTTTTGTTCACAGAAGTACAGCGAGCCAAGAGTTGCTCAAAGCAAAAACGTCTCAGGAATCCTTTTGTGCTTTCGATAATTAATATGCACATTCCTTTACTTCATTATCTTTTAAATTTATCAAAAAATCAAAAAGGAAAATATGTAACATGTATATAGCATGCATGTGATACTGTTCCTTCTTAACGTAAACTTAATTTGACTAGACAGTTGATTTCAGAATGTGATAAAGTAATACAAATTGTATTAGCCAACCAACATGCTTTCTTTTCAATGTCAACTTCAGCAACCAACATTTTGCCGCGATCCCTCATTGATTATTGCTTTATTGGGCTAGATTTTTACTTTGGATCTGGTTTAGTACTTTACGTCGACACTACGATACGGTTTCTCTTGAATTGCAATGATATTTCACTTTTAGCTTACTTAACAGTACATTTAGCATTCCCTATGTGGAGAAAGTGGATGGCGGTAGCAAGCAGCCGACATTCAATTCATTATATTTGGAAGAATTTAGTAAACTTGTAGGTTGTCTCTTATCTCCAAATCCATTTACAGATACAATAATTTGTTCCCCCGAATTCTTTCACAAATGCACTGTTAACTTTCCTCGATGCGTACGTAAAACATGAAATCTGAAGAGATACATGCAACAAATTCAAAGACAAGTTTTGAAAAAACTCAAATCAGTATGTAGCACCAAACCAAGCTCGATATCACTCAGCACTTCACTCACTACACCTTTTTTGCAACAGCATACTTTCGTCAACTGCAACAACATGACTACAATGATGCAAAACCAACTACTGGCAAAGGTTTGCTTTGCCCAGCAAACCCAAATAGTTTTACTCGGTCACCTCATTGAAAGAGCCGTCCATCCAACCATCCATCCACTGTATAGCATGAAAAATCCCTAGGTCTCTCTCACTTTTTGAAAGAGTATTATAATATGTGAGTGTGTAGCAGGAGGAACAAACAACAATGCAGCAACAGTAGTTGTAGTAGTACTGCTTTGGTATGTACCACATAGTATTAATGGATGTATAAAATATGGTATAATGCAAAAGTGTCTAGTTATGCGGCTTCTTGAGCTATGCTAACAATGTAGCATGTATACAATTTAACGTAGAAGAAGGTACAAAATTCCCAATTCTCATCCAACCAGCGGTAGTAGTAAGTAACAACAGTGAGCACTTGAAGTTGAAACAACCCTGTCAAACCAAAAAAGTAATGATGATATTGGAAGTATGTAGCTAAAGTGAGTAAAGCTGCTTTGCAGCATTCACTATCATTATTGCCATATCGCAGTGTATTGTGTGTGTAGCCAGCCAGCCTGTGATTAACATCATCATCCTCGTCGCAGTCAGGTATGAAGTATTTCCCCATGTTTCAATAGTCAAGTTGACCACTGTGGAATGCGGTTCACACTGATGAGCATCAACTTTACTATTCATACTTCAATTCACTTACCATTCCTACGACCTCTACAATTTCATAGAAGGTGGATGTGGATGCTATGAATTCATCCTTTTGCTACAAACTAGGAGGTTTTCAGCCGAGTGTAAATCAATCTATTATGTGTACATACATACGTTGAGCAGGTACATATATCTGAATTTGTGTTTAATATGCGCAAATGATTCTACTTCGTCTTCAAATGTACGTTAATTTTTTGGGGTGAGATCATACATCGGATCGGGTCCATCCTTCCCCAAATTTATTAAAGCTATTTGGGGAATAGAGATTAAATTTAATGCTTTTATATCTTTCTACTGGATCCCCTTCATTAGGAAATGCATTACAATCTTACGTTATTTAAATGTGCTTTCTCTTAAAACAGTTCCAGGTTTGAAGTACAACACAAGTTTTATAGAGCGTGACGAATGCTGAACCTAAGCTTAGAATGGATATTAATACATGCATTCGCTTATCATCAACTTTCCGATAGAGCAGTATTCCATCTTATGCAAAAGATCCAACGCTGATGAAGGTTTAGCATTTTTACGCGCACCTATAAGCACGGCAACACTTTGTTACAATACGTAATGGTAGCGTCCATTATTCCATAGATAGAAAACGCACACCTGAACCGTGGTCAGTGGTCATAATAACAAACAACCCACGCGTATCGCACACAAACCGAAGTTTCATTTGTATCACTGTATGTGACTATTATTATGGCATGACATTGTGTTACCGATGCAAATAAATTTTCTGGCAATTTTCTTCAATAGATGATAGGAAAAGGCTTCCTTGGGATTACATTTATGCAGCACGACTCCTCCTATTTATCCTTCTTTTAACTAACCGTAAACGCCATAAAGTTCTAAACAATAGTCCCTTAAACACAAGGTGCAAATAGTACATTAAGTTATGTGTAGTATGCATGTTCTGGTAATTGCTGCCGTATGAGATCATAGAATATTATACGGTCAAAAACTACCAACGCACTCCTTGATTACAAAACAAATCCTAAATCATTTGATTGGACAATATAGGTCACCTTTTCAATATATATATTGTATGGCGGAGTAAACCTCTTCGTTTTAATTGCGACTTGATGATAAGCAACAAGATGATGATGACTATTCTCGGTCATTGAATGTGTAGCATTATGTTTTAAAATAAGAATAAACTACATTATGTAAAAAGAAGAATGACATACCGGAGCAAATAGTAATTCCAAATATCCATGGACTAGATCTTCAACTTTTTCCAATGAATAACACTTTTGATCCAATACTTTACACGTTTCGGTAGCTTCCTCAAAGAACAGTGAATAATCTTTCAACTTTCGGATAGATCAAATAAAAAGCTGGTCACGCTTCCGTGTATTGCCGTAAAATTAGCTATACAGTTATTAAAACGATGATTTAGTTTTACAATTTCGCAAATACGGTTTTGTTTCATACACACCGAAAACAAAACAGATCATTATAGCATGAAGCACATATTATCATCACTGCAAAAAGTAGTAATCCAGGATGTCACGAATTAGGCAACGAGGAGAAAGAATCTTCAATGTTGTGAGAAGTGTAATTACAGTCATGGGGTTGATGACGATAACGTCCTGAGAAAAGTATAAAGTCAATCTATATGATGATGATGATAATAATGTTTTGGGAGGATAGATTGGGAGTCAGTTGCATTATAAATGTAATGATGCAAACTTGAATTACACAAAGTAATCAGAAACTTGGGTCGTTCCTGCACTGAACACTGAAGGTTTTCCACGCAGGCAGGCTTATACCATGGCAAGTTTAAATTGCTACTGCTCCTTCTTTTTTTATAGTTATTTATTACACCCCTTTTCTATAAAATGATGTGCTACTGAGATGATAGATCGAATTAAGTAGCAGAAATTCAAGGTAGCTTCAATTCTGCTATTGCATTGATGTCTGTTTACTACACACATGCACAACGAAGAGTCATTCAGTTTGCGAAAGGTGAAATTCCAGATTTCACCGCACTCAGTCCTTTTCTGTGCAAAATGAAACTGCGTGGGTAGAAACTGTATGATGTTCCGTAAACTCAACTCGTCCTCATAATCAACTTGATTACAAACAAATTACAGATATGAGTTGATGAAGACAACGAAAACGATGTGATGATAATGATGGTGGTCAGCAGCAAAAATTATGGAATTTGAATTGATATGCTGATGTTGAATGAATTGAGAAAAAATGGAGACTCTCCCGGTATCAGAGTGAAACGATGTGTTTATTGTAGACAGGAAAACAAGAAGAAACTTGATATAAAAAATGGCAATCGCCACTAATTTTAATTCACATTTGATACGATTTATTTTTAAAATGGTACACAATATACTATACACCAACGAGTGAAAGAATTTGAGCGTGTTTCACAAATACTCACACAATACAATGCTGTACCAAAAACAATAACGAGTTTTGTATTACGGCAATATATACTCACTTCTGATTTCCCACAAGTTTGGGACAGGAATGAGCCGAAAATGCTAGGAACGAGCAACAAGTGGTCTGAAGGTATTTTAGAGGATGGAACTATAAGGAGTGAAGAGCAGCTCTACACATGTATATTATACCTCGCATACCAGAGAGAAGAGACCTGAAGAAGAGTGAACTGAAAGGAAAGCATTCGTATTACTTCCCCTCTAATATAGCGAGCATAAACAGCAGCAGTATCAGCATCCCTCAATATAGTATTAACCACTTTATATAGCGATGGTTTGACTGGGACACGAGACTTTTATACATTGAGGCATGTGATATGATGTGATGTATGATAGACTCACAATCAGTCTACTCTACAATGTAATGGAATTACACATTCCTGAGGTGATGGAAAAGGGTCTCCTCTCTGCCTGTCTGCGAGTATGGAATGACAGCATAAAAATACTCTACACATGTACCATTATACATTTTCATAGAACCAGTTGAATATAATATCATAGGTGTTTATTTATATGTATATACACACAAGAATGCATAACATAGAACAGCTTGAAGATTTTTTTGCTCCTAAAACCACGCTACCAAACCAAACTTCATCTTCGTTACAATGTATAACGCATAGGGATGAAGCCCACGCAATTGAAAGCCCAGGTTTTTGATTTTTTGATCCTTCGGTCGGGTATATAATACTTTTGTTCAATATGATAGTAAATGACAGTGAAGGAATCTTGCCTTGAAGGATTTTACTTGGTATGCTGTACACATCTCTTTTGATGATGATGGAAATGAGCATGGGGAAACTGATGAAATGAGCACTGTAAACTGTAAGGTAATAGCTGTTACATACACCGATACAAGGCTCACACAGCACCTTAGATTCTTTGTATATATGAGCGTGTACTTATACACAAACATATTATCATTTTCTACCACCACCAGCATTAGCTTAAAACGAAGCCTTCAACCCATCATACTATGCATTTCGTTGATAATCCAAGTTGTTATGTGTGTTGCTGAGGAATTTGCCCCGGAGCAATGCAGGGTTACAGGATAGAAGAAGAAGAGGTTTGGTTGCTTTGTGCGTTTTTGGTATGCTGTTGTTTGTACTCGTCTCTTAGCTCTAAAACCTTGTTCAAAAGCCGTTTTACCTTCAGCAGCTCATCTTGAATTTGAATCTTAAAAAGACATCATATAACACATTCACCAAAAGCAGAAGGCCAGTGTAAACTGTGTAAGCACACATTTTTCTCAAATATACACATAATACATTGTAGTAGCGTCACATCCCCAACCACGTATGTATATAGTGTATTATATTGGCTTTGGCTTACACGCATCCATACGAAGTAGTCCTTCTTACCTACTACTACTACTACTACTTACTGATTTTAAATTGTTTTTCGTTTATGATAATATCCTATACTCCCTCAGGCCCTGGTTCCTACTTTGAGTTTGTCGTTTGTTTCAGCTTCACTAGGAATAAGGATATAATCACTCAAATCACTGTGCTAACAACAAATCTTGTGAGAGTAACATAGGATGGAATGGAATCTCTGAGTGACTGACTAGCTATTATTATGGTTATTATTCCAACAGCAATGGAAAAAGACTTTTTCTTATAAGACGTCTTATAATAAAAGACTGGTTTTTTCTCATTTTTTGAATGCATACCTTTGCGTATTTCTCCACAAAGGCTAATTTCAACGTAAGAAAATTGCGTATAGTACATTGTAAATTGGAAGACTCTCCCTCTTCTATATTATCTATTACACAAAGCAAGTTTTTTTCGTTTAGCTGTCATACCTCGTATTATACAATGAGAAGGAAGGTACATGCTTGTAATGCAATGAGGTAGAAGTATAAAGAGGAGAGCTAAAAAATTTCTTTAACATACAATATCATTTACATCAAATGTTTACTGTGGAATGTGGTATGAAATGTGTATAGTGAACGCACGCATTAAGCTTTTATGTGTAAGTGCAAGGTAACTCCTCACATCGGATCGCATATCGCTTCAAATCTTAACGCATCATACGAAAAAGAGCCTAGTTTAGTCTTCCAGTTCATTTCTTTCAATAACACAATACACAACAAGTAGCCTAGATATGGTATGTTATATATGAGTGGCTGACGTTAGATATTATTATGCGTCCTTTCCTATTATTCATTTGCATTGTACTTCAAATCTATGTTGGATAATAGGAACAGACAATACATAAACGCAAATAGGGATTCTGCAATGCTGTATAGTATCAAGGAAAGATCTACTTTTAGTTTGGATCATGTTTAGATGTCAAATTGGACTTTCGACGCTTTGCCACACACCTGAGGCCTGAAACATGCCTTCTAGAAGTGATATAATATGATGTTCTGCATTTGCTTTTAGCACAGGAAACATTTTCTTAATTTATTTTACTTGCCCCGAAAGTGACCATACTAGACATTTATTAGATACCTAATGTCGAATCTCTTCTTCAAAAGCAATTCCTTTCAATTTCGAAATGTAACTTATTGGAGAAACATGAAAAACAAATTGACACGTGCGGGTTGTCAATGCGTGTGTTGACGGAAGCTGTTTGAAACATTTTTTTGTCTTAGTATCTCAAAAATATAGTTTTTATCGAATTCATGCACGCATTTCAAAACTTGATAAAACTTTTTGAAATTCGAAACCACTATCAACTATAGACGCTAAAACAAACTTTGTTTGAGAAATTTTATAAAAATATATGATAATCAACTCGATGGCTTAAACGGATTCAGGAGATTTTTACGTACCTATATTAGTTTCAACTCTATCGTACAATCCAAAGTATAATCATGATCAAGTTAACGATTTCACATACAGAAAGGGCATGCTCATAACATTTATACTAAACATAGTCATATCCTAAAATGCGGTTTATAATGCATGTAACCCAACCAGGTTCTTATTTTTGTAATAGATAACACACCTATTATGCATAACATTCGAAAATACTCTTAGTTGCATCATCTCTTTGCATTGCACCATGAAACGAAGATGAAGGAAAAATACATATCAATCCATCTAACCGGACAGCAGGACAACATAACAATGATGATGATAATAAACCACAAAACAAGACAATATTTTATGCCTTTCTTTTTGGAATGTGCTAGCTGTCTTCCCTTCCCTTCTATTCGTCTTTTAACAGAGGTGATATGTGCCGGCCAAACCCAACTTAGGTCATATATTACACCGGCTTTTACAACCGTATTTTCTCTTGCTATCTCCCTCTCTCTGTATTTTCCTTCATTTACATGAAACTCAAACGACCTTTAACAGTTTGAAGTAAGCTCTAAGGATTTACCATAAGATCAGAAAAAATCTTCCTTTCTTAAGAAGACAAAAATCTACAAAGTGGTGCTATGGTGGTATGGTTGCTCTCGCTGGTGGTAAGTGTACACGAGTCTAGAAAAGATAATAAAAACAGGAGAATTACGTGAAATCCCATTTACTGCGAGCAACCCTGTGGGGCAAGTTCCAAAGGAATCCAGTCTCATATTATATGTGTAACTGCGACCCTAAATTCCTCATCTTTCTTGGTTTGGTATAATCAGGAGAAGCTTTATTTATGAAAAAATGGTTCAAACAGAATTTCATGGGTAAAGACTAAACTGTGGTAATTTGATTGTAACTCCAGCCCAACGTGGTAAAGTGGAATATAGTTACTAGCTTGAAGAAGATGGTATTATATAGAATATACACAATTCTGTCAACGTGAATTGTGAAATAACTTTTTGGCAGAGGATCGAGCCAAACGACACCCAAGTGAACGTCCTTATATACATTTTTATTCCTTAAGTTCCAAGTCAAACTTAACTGAAAAACATTAAGAAAATGAATTCAATTCCAGAGCAAAGATACATCCTACGATTCATAGTAATATAATGTAATGCGCGTACATTTTTTCTTTATTAAGGATGTGTACATCCGTCTTAAGAAAAACGAGGCAAAGGAAGAAGAAGATGGCATCTTATTTTCTGAAGTTCCATTTTAATGTTCCTCCTCCTGGAAAAGATGCACACACCTGATACTAAAGAATGCATACTTTTGCGTACAATCGTATATACATGAAGGACCACGCTATATGTATATAATTCCTATGAAACAAAACTTCGATCATGCATGCATGTGCCACAAATGATCTTTCATTCTGTCCAGAGAGAGTAGAGGGAGATGTACATGGGAGCCTGCAGCAACAAAAGTCAGCTCCAGTTGAGAAGATATTTTACCTCTGGCTGTAATTGCAGGTGGTTAATGCTCATCTTTTACGTAGCCTCTCATTCTCTCGTTGTGAACAACGTCTCTTGCATTGCATCAGCGTTTGAAAAAATGTATGTATGCGCACTCAAAAGGTGAATTTCCTTCTCCATGATGGATAAGTGGATATTTTTTTTTACAAAAAGCTCATCAATCCTCCAGAAAATAATTATTGCTATCGTTAGGGCTAGTGCTGGTGTATGATATCATGAAGTATGGTCCAGAGCCCAGTCATAAGAAAGATGCAGGTTCAGCAATGAAAATTAGGTGGAATTTTAGTTATTATTTCAAACGTTATATCCAGCTGCAGCTGCGGGGAAATTTGGACAGGTAGAAGGAGGCTGGCCTGGTCTTTTTGTTGTTGGTCTGGTATGCATGAATATATATCCTTCGGCTTTTCAAAATAGAGTATGAACAAAGTAAGCACATATCCTGGCCGTTTTTTATTTCAAGTTTGGAATTCCAAAGCACAGATTTTTTAACCACTAATGGCCATGCTGAAGAGATACATACAAAATCCAAATGTATGCAAACATACATATACGCTCAAGGTTGTACTTACTTAAAAATATACATTATTAATCGGTATCAGGTGTATGGATTATTGCTGTTTCTTGTAGGCCAAAAGTTTGGTACCAGAACCAGCTATAATAAAAACGGAGGGAGGTAAACCTTGTAAATCTTTTGGAATTTCTCCAAACGACTAGTCCCATTCATTCTCTGTAGGATGCATACTTATATTGCGGATACATATCATTGGGACGGGACAGAGACAAGACAACAAGCCACACGTACACTCAAAAAGTGTCTTAAGACGATGGATGGGGACGGGTGGGTGCGTATTGCAATGAGATGTGGACTGTGAACAGTGTGACGTATTTACAAGTACATTTTTGACACTTCGTTCACATGTCCATTCCAGTGTCACCTAACTAGAATAAAAACTAACGACCACTTTTTATGTCTAACTAACGATGCACAAGAATCATGAATTTACCAACTAGCGAAATTTTTGTCAGTTCACTCACATGCAACCGTTTCCTTTAAAAATGGAACAGCAAACTCTTGCAGCGTAATTTAAATGGTTTTATAGACGTTTCAAGGATAATTGAAACATTTGACATTTGTATTAAACAATGCAAAATTATGCAATTACGACTTTTACAGCAAATAAGCGATAACTTCTTTTCATCTTTATCGGTATCCCATTATCCAAACTATTCATGAAACTATTTGGCTTCCTGAACAAAGGAAATTTGTTGTACTCACTCGCAAGGAATGTCCTCATCCTCGATCCCAGCTCACCCCCTTCATCTTCTCTCGGACCAGACGAATGAACAAGTTGTTCTGTGATTGGTGCGAACTTTAATGTTGTAAATATTTTGTTTTGTCCTTGTGCACATCTTCTGCGATTGCATTTTCTTCGAGGTGACAATAGAAAAAAGTACGATACGCAGTATTTTGGCATGTGAGTAAACATCTCCATTCTATATTCGGTCGGATCATAACTAAAAATATTTTGATTTGATTTTATCCATAAAATTACAACGATTCTCAATTGAAAGGCCAACAGCTGTGACGTGCCAGCTGATCCGTTGATTAATTTCGAAAAGTAAGCCCAAAATTTTTAAGTAATTTAAAATCACCTGTTCGGAATTTGAAGTTAGAAATAGAATGTGACCTTCTTGTTGTCAGTTGTGGAACGATTTTGTAACAGTGTGGTTGCATTTCCTTCGACTTTGAGCATATTATTTAGTTAAATATTGTATCAGAAAACATTATAACGACAATCAATAACGTGCTCCAAATTGCATGGTAGTGATTCTCCATAAAACATTTGTCTTGTGGAGTTGGCTAACGTATAGAACCCTCTTTACGACTTCAGTCATGGCGTGGAGGAGTCACGGTCTTGATAATGATGACATGATTAACAATCTCAAATGTGAGTTAACGTATTTAAATGCTTTTGCAAAATAAGTTCAACATGTATTACGCTGTCTTTTTGTTTTTTTAGCAAATGGGATTGTTAAGACCTCGAGAGTGGAGGTGGCATTGAGGGCGGTGGACAGAGGAGATTTTAGTAAAAATTACCCGTATAAAGATTCGCCTCAGACGATTGGGTTCGGTGTGACGATTTCTGCTCCTCATATGGTAAATTGATTAATTCAAGTCATACTATGATTAGTTTTGAATTGAGAATCATGCGAATGTTACAAGAAGTTGGATTTTTAAAAATTTGGATGGTTAAGCAGTTTCTTGTTTTTGATTTTAGCATGCTCACGCTTTGGAAGTTTTATCAGAAAATTTAAAAGAAGGTGCGAAGGCATTAGACGTTGGCTCAGGATCAGGATATTTAACGGCATGTATGTCTTTGATGGTAAGTTCTGTCAAGCTAAAACTTTCACAATGCAAAGCAGCTTTTGCGCACAATGATTTAGTTTTGTGTTTGAATTATAATTTATAGGTAGGGGAAACTGGAAGGGTTGTGGGAATCGATCATATTCCAGAGCTTGTAGATATGTCTGTTCAAAATGTAAAAAAGCGACATGCAGATCTCATAGAATCTGGAAGACTGAAATTAATTGGTAAAGAGTTATATTTATACCATTATTTGGCAAATAATATCGTCGAACTAAAGTTTGTTGTTTACTGAAAATATAAACTGTATGTTTTTGAATTGCGTAGTTGGGGATGGTCGAAAAGGAAATGAAGAAGAGGGTCCTTATGATGCCATTCATGTAGGCGCAGCGGCTCCTCAAATTCCTCCAGCTTTAGTTAGCCAACTGAAACCCGGTGGTCGTTTAATAGTTCCGGTTGGCCCTGAAGGCGGGGATCAAGAGCTGCAGCAAGTAATAATTTCTTTCATTGTCTCTCTTATCTAATTGTTGTAGTTTGAGCAATATATCATCACCAAAAACTGCTAAGCTAATTGGATCGTTTTTTTTTGTAAGGTGGATAAACTACCAAATGGAGAAATCAGAAAGAGAAGTCTGTTTGGTGTGATTTATGTACCTTTGACTGATAGAGATCATCAGTGGCCAAGAAGGTGTGCATGTTTATGATACATAAGAGAAAACTTAATTTTGTATGTTACATTGTCCTTATTCGTAGGGTTTATGATTGGCCTGTCCGGCATCAGTATTTTAAAATATTTTAAGAAAGTAGATGATTGACTGTTGTGATAGATAACTGAACAGTTTTAAAAAACGTTTTAATACCTATTATGCAGCAAAATTAACTACACTGAAGCATTAAGACTATACGCTGCTGTACGAAACAAGCAATCTGATGACGCAACAGCAACCTCCGAAAGTTCTGGAAAGGTGTAGAGATTAATTTTAATATTTAAAGAAACGTTGCTCAACTTATAATGTTAGGGACAAACGGTCGCATATTTCTGGTTGGTCAGCTTAAAAGTTAATAACTGGTCCACAGCCTAATACTTCAGTTGTTATTAATTTTTTATGACAGAAGTATGCGATTCTTCCTACACTACATGTATGTTTGTACTTAATTGTGTAACTAATTTTTGAATTCAATTTTTATGTCTGATTTTTAGGACTCCGAAGTATGACTTGTGAAGCTGTATAGAGTCTGTGTATCAAGTTGGGTACCTATAACTGCTATGTTTTCAAGTTATCACCAATAAATTAACCAACATTGTCTTTATCAACTATGCAACAGCTCAGAATACACCGAAACGGAGTTTACTAGTTTACTATAATTATGAGTTACGGTACGACCACACACCTCATTCATGCGTATTGCACAGGCACATGTATGCCTCTCAATTGTATGCAACTTTACAAGTCTAGGATTTAGTAATTTTAGAAACATTGTAAAAATCAATACTACACTTAATTAATCAAAACATACCTGTCTTACAGTAGCTTTATTTATTCTCCCAGAACACGGGAAACGGTGTATACGGTATAACATTAAAGTCATGTTCCCGGCCGAGTTATTTGTATTTGTGAGAAACCAATAATACTCTCTTGGTTTTGTAATACATGTTTTCGCTTTCTTGTAATGTTAATCAAAATCAAATATGCCTTGTGTCGTAATTGTGTCTTCAACTGCTTCAACGACGAAAACAAGAAGAAAAGACCCTTTTGTGTGTTTGCATTTTGAAATGTATGATATATCGAGGCATTAACGATAGCAAAGGCAGAATTATAGCGAGGCACGATGAAATAACATGAAATAGATGAAAAACTAGTTTTGTGTTCAGTTATGATTTGTTATGATGTGTATTTCTTCATCTCCCAGCCTGTAATACAGTAACAGTAGGCTTTCTTATCAGCTTACTAACTAACGCACATTTAACATCCGTTGACGAGTGTAAATACAGACAACGTATGAAAGTGTAAGGATGAAATGAATTCAAAATCCACGTACACAAAAGCGAGAGCAGAATGAGTGAAAGTAAGATATATAAAGTAACTTAAAAAATCAAAGTTTACATACTGTTCTATTAAAATAGATCATGCTATTATTTATGCATTTTTGCGTAACCTCTTAACCTCTCTAAAGACAAAGATAAAGCAGAAGCAGACGGCCTTTGAAAATACGTAGAAGTTGGTTATAGTGTTATGCTAGTTTTACAATATAACTAGGAGAGTGAGTAACCTTTAAAGTTGACATTGAAAAGTTCAAGAAATCCATACCAGTACTCGTTACATCGTGGTACATAAACGAGATTGAAAATTAATCATTATTGTATTATGTTTAGCTTCTTGTACGTACTGTTCCAGAGAAAGCAATGTGCTTTGATGCTCTTTCTACCGGTAACCGATAGCCAATTGATTGACTTGACTATAAAACCTAATGCAAGTTGTGTAACAAAGCTGACTAATAAAATACTTTATACTGTATAAACGCCGACTGCATACCTAAAAACAATTTTTAATCACAGTTATAATGAAATAATAATAATCACACTTCATACGTTATTGGATATGAAAATGCCAGCTCGTACGTTCCCCCATGATAATTAAAGACAACGACTCCACAGCATAGTTCTACATACTAGTACATTTATTCAAAATCTCAGCCCGGAGAAGATATTTAGAATTTAACACACTTCTTTTGTAAAAATGACTGCATCTATCTACTTATTATAGCACTAGTTTTCAATGTAATAAATTGCTTCTCGTAGTCATAAAACATTTTGGAAAACTGACAGTAGACGTGTTCGAACTTCGAAAGTGCATACAATTATTAGTCAATACCGGACTGAATATCCAATGAGAAGAGTCCTAATTAATCTTAATCTAAACAAAACTATGCTTTCTTCGCGTGTTGTTAATTAATCCAACGTGCAAGTTGGCAGCCAAACCCAAACCGCATTCAAAATTCAGACAATGCGAATGCTGGGCAGATTGTGGTAACGGTCTAGTACTGACTGTTTTTTAAACCACCAAAGTTAATTCAGATACTAAAGCATTAAATACACTGTTTCGCAATCATTGTAGTGCAGTTGTTGACTTCTAACAACTTCAGTCATTATTGAAAGAAAACTTTTTTTTTCGTTTTTAACACTTCTTGTTGTTCCAGTCAAGAGGTTTACCTTGATGTTTCATTTTATAAAATTTATGAAAGGTTTCTTTCTGCTGAGCAGATGGAGACATTTTCAGTTCAAACGTCCTGAACGATAAATGCAGATTTTATTCTCATGATGATCGTTTCTTCGATGAAATTTTCATGTCATAAATGGGGGATAAATAAATGATACTTATTTAGACCTGAAAGGAACTGAGGATGATTGTCATTATTAAAGTGTAGTTGTAAATTATTTCAAATACATAAATGCTATCATAATACTTAGCACTACTTCCGTGACTTCCGAAACTAACTTGACAGGTTAAGTTAAACCAAACATCTAGTAATGTATGACTAGAGAACTTAAAAAAGAACTGAAGACATTCGTTGAAGTAGTCCCCCGATACCCGGTTTTTACAAGTACATTCCATCGACTAAATAATCTGGATCCAGACGGTTTTTTCCTCGTTGCCTTCGACCTACTCGTCGCAGTCTGCACCCAACAATGATGACCATTATGACAGACATACCAAGACCTAGAATGAAAATGAATGCTGCTCCTGCTCCTGCAGAATGCGGTGAAAGCTCTTCTAAAGAAAAAGAAAATCGTATACTTTCACCAGGTCATAATATCCTTCATTATAAGTAGGAGCATGTAATTTTACCTGATTGAATATCAGACGAGCCACCCTGAAGAGACTGAACTTTCAGGCTTTTGATAAATTCACTTTCTAATTTCGAAAGGCTATTCTTGCCATTACTACTGTTACTATTATTGTTACTATTTGGTTGGGCACCCTGTTGATTCGTATTTGGTTTACTTGTCGTTGGTTGCGGGGCTCCTTGGGGGTTGGAAGGAATCATTGCGTTTGCAACTTGTGATGTACCACCATTTTGAACTGTAATACAGAACATACCAAGTGAAATACCATATTTGATGCATTCCGTTTGCACGAACAGATAGTGAAAGAAAAGCTATTGTCCTTACTGTTTGATGGTTGCGCATTAGCTTGATTACTAACGGGAGACATTGCGTTGTTACTAATGCCTTGGGATGGGTTGCTGTTATAATAAATCTGTTGCTGCGGATGAGAATTACTTGGCAAATTATAGTTATTATTGTTATTCACAGACGGGTATTGGGGTTGGCTTTGTGGAACCATTGGTAATCCCTGTGGGGGAGACTGTTGAGGAGATCCTTGCATATTGGAGTATCCCCGGTATTGATATCCTGCATTTCCGTAATTTTGACCGTTTCCTGTAAATATATAAAATGATTCACCGTACTAACTAGGTATACGTTAGTAGACATGTGCCAGACTGTCTTTCTTAATTACCGTATTGAACTCCGCCATTTGGATACTGTGGAGGAGCCGGCAGCGGACCAAAACTGTTTCCTGGTTGGAGTTCTGCATTTGCATAGTCATAATTTGGAGACTGTTTCCAGAATGGGTTGCTAAAGAAGAAAAGTATTCATTAAAAGAAATGCATACTATTTTATTACACGTACTGTCAACATTCAAATAATAGCAAAAGGAGAACTTACTAGTTGTGCATTGCAGCCTGTTGCTGATGATTTCCAAACGCTTCATCCATGATGCCACCATCAGTATGACTGAATATTTTTGAGGGCTGCTCATTCTTACGGGGGACAACAATACCACCACGAGCATCAGTCATTGGTTGCTGTTTTGAAATAGGATATTCTTCTTGTTGTCTTAAAGGTACCTGACTCTTTAGACCGTTTTCACTGGGGACTCCTCCAGGTCCGTTACCATTAAGCGTTAATTTCTCCATTCCTCCATTAATTGGCACAGGTGGCTGAGGATGATGCATTTGCTGTTGTGATGACTTATGTTCTTGTTGGTTCATTAACATTGACGATGGAGATAACTCTTTCTGTTTTTTGGGGTTAAGTGAGGCATCACCAACGCCAGTGGAGTATGCTGTTATAGACAAAAAAAAAAGTGCTTTCCTTCAGCCAATGAACATCATCATTTAGTAGTATTAGACTATTTTCTTAAAATATTTGGGAATTTTGCTACAAATTATCCCCAAACAAGCATCAGTTTTAGATTTTGGTTGGTATATTTTGTATTGTGCTTCATTCAACATTACAGCCACCATTCAACAACACCAATATTAGGCACATCAGCCCTTGTTCAATGTCATTTTGTCCTGAACTGAATGCTTTTCAATCAAATTCACCTCAACAGAGGTTAGGTTAACGATGCACAAAGAGTAAAAACTGGTCTAAAGAAAAAGTTGGAGAAGCCGCAGAACAATAGGTATGCATAACAAAGAGAAAACTTTTCTTTTGCAGTTTTTGAAGCAAATCTGTGACCTTTTTTGTATGGCATGGGGTAATCATGACATTGCAGAAATGACTCTGATTTGTAGTTTATATCTTCAAGCGAAAGTGTCAAAGATGATACCAATAAAAGTTTACGCTCAAATGCATGAATTGTCATCGATTAGCCACATCCCATGCCTAAATGATAAATTCATGGCAGCATTCACTACATCAATCTTTTGGTTTAGACTCGGAGTTTCATGCAAATAGATTCAAGATTGTATTTATTTACTGCGTTTAATTTACTGCCACCACCATGTCTTATCGACATTTGTCTATATTTAAGTACTTTAAAGCTTCCATTGATCATATTTCTTACAGTCACTCATGTTCTTCGTTAGTGTGTTAAATATTTCTTAAATTTTTGGTTCACACCTTTTTCACAAGGTAATTGTGTACCAGGTATACTCTTCTGTAGAGCAAACAAAGGAATATGGGACTATTCTGACGTGTGATTCAGTTTTGATAAGGTACATGTACATGATAAATCAACATCCACATCCCCAACTTGTCAATTCAATCTTCAGTCTTCGTTCTACATTGTTTTTCTTAATAGCAAATCCAACCCCGTTTTAAACAAAGAACCACAAGAATATTGTATTACATGATTTAGTGTGACACGAAAATGCATTATATGTACGTATGCTCTGTCTGCTTCAATAATTTTTTGGTTTAGCAGCCCTTAACTGAAAACTGATTTAATGAATACGAACGGCATGATATTTTGATGATTCGATGCCTCGTGGCATCCTGAGTCTAAAAAACGAATACTAAATGAAACAAAATATTGTTTTCTTTCTGCTCTACATCCTTTCGTTTCAATTATATTGTTTTTTATACAGCTCACAACTAAAGTTTCACACAGCCACTTGATTGAAAATTAAGAGCAGCATAGGATGAATAGTTTTGTCAATTGTCAAAGGCCCCTTTTGTAAAGTCTGTGAAGTGAGACGGGGTTACTACCATCAAACAACTGCTTTTGCTTGGTGATGGGAAGGGATGATGACTACAATTGCAAGAGTTCATCTGACTATAGCGTATATATTTCTTTGTGCAAAAGGTATACAAAGCTGAAGTTCAAGAGAAAGTCAAATGTCAAAAAGAGATATTGCAAATTGCAACTACATCCATCTAACTGTAGCAAATTAGTCACAATTAATAATTAACATAATTAATATAAACGTGATGTGAACAAGTTGGGGCTTCTTGAGAATTAACTACAATTAAATTGAATTTTGTACTCAATAGATTTATAATTGTGTTATAGTAATTTATCCATTCTGTTATATACTTCTTTGAACAGAAACATTGAAATGCTTTTTTTAGCACAGGATTGATAAGTCATTGGAAGGACGCAAATCACAAGTACAATTTCATTATTCCTACTGGTCCAATGAGGAAGACAGCATATAAAAATGAATTAGCGAATATGTTCGCAATATTACATACTATTGTGCGTTATGCGACTGCAAAATCATGGTACTGGCGAAATAAAGAAATGAGTCTTCTTTTTTTTTGCTGAAAAGCACTTCATTACAGAATCGAAAGAAGGAGACAACGTTGAGCAGCATATTTCGTGTCTAGTTTTTGTTAATTCGAAGATTAATGGGATAAAGTGTGGTATGTCTTTTTGAACAATCATCTCAGGACGACTGAAAGCCGAAATGTAGTGATTGCTTTTCGTGCATCGTCATATTCACGGTTGTTAAAGTATGATTTTGACTGACTGGCACCACCACTACACCATCATCAAGTATGAACCATCATCATCAGCATCGAAGCGTGCTAATGAGCATTACTTTTTTTTACAAAATGCTCAACTTCATGCCATTTTGTTGTAGTTTGTGGTGTTACTACGAATGTGACAATGAGTGAAGAAGATGAGCATGGTAAACGGGGTGTATAGGCGACAGTTAGTCAGTGTTGTTGATTGTTAGGTTGAATCTCTACTTGAATGTAAGTAACTCTAGCCTTTTCCGGTATTTATAGTGCTGTTGAAAAACTACGCGAGCTTTCAAAAGTGCATTCACTACTAGTAGTATCTCTTGTGAGGTGAATAGTGGAGCAGAAAGTACTTATCCTTAACACTGCTGACGTAGTTGACAAGCGATGATAACACTTGCGTACACATTATCAACTTATGAGCTTTCATGCAATTTTGCATTTCCTACAAAGCTGAGTATTACTTAATCTCTCATTTTTGTACTGTTTCGTCCTAAGTCATATGTCTGAATTTGCTGCTTGCATACACTCATACCGTAAGTATCAAGATTAGATTGTAATCAACTAAAATTCTGAAGCCATTCATGCACTCTATTTCTAGGAAGATACGGTGCATGCATGGCCCGCTGATATTTCATCATGCTTCCCAAATATATGACAGTTGCATGCAAAGTCTGTGTCATAAATATGGAATACATGTCATATTCGGAGACGGAAATATTTACCATTACTGGGAGGACAATGGAGCTCTGGACCTTCATCAGAACCTTAAATCAGATAAATTAAACGGATGTACATTTCCTTCATTATGGAACTGCTAATTGTGGAATATCAAGTAAGGTTACGATATGAATACTAATTTACCATCGGGGCAATTGGGTATTTGGTCACAAACGTTGTAGATTGCAATACACTCCCCAGAGGATTTACACTCGAACTGCCAGCGACTGCAACGAGGTGAACCTGTTGAAAAAAAAAAGATTGTAGGGTTTAATATAGGACGCATGCCATATCATTTTAAGTTATACATTCAACATTAATTGGTTTTGCAATATCGTAATTTAGGACTCATCCCATTTGTCACGTTAATTTCTGTAAAACTTAGGAGTTTATGGGGCGTGAACTAGTATGAATTTTTAACGCCTGTAAATCTGGACTTGCGTCAATACGTTTAATTAAAATATATGCTGTTAAATTCCGTCGGGCATGTTAATATACGATGAGTAATTCCTACTAGAAATGTGTGACGTTCATAGGTAGTAGTGCCATCACCTATATTTTCATTCCGTTCCGAATAACAATTTCGACAAACACACCTACGTTAGTTGTGGTGAAGTTATTTTTTAGTCATGCCAAGATGGACCTTAAATGTGAGACTACAATTCACGTCAGTTTTTTGTCTACCTTGTCATCTTCTCGTGACGAATACACCCACCAACTCCTTCAACCGTCATCATCACCACAAAGTTTCATGAAGTAAAATATGGAGAGATGACATTTTAAAGGAAATTGCATAGAGGGGGAGAAAAACGGACGCACGTTTAAACAATTTTTGCATGCTTCTTCTTTCAGCTCAGACGCTATACAGCATGCTGAGAAAAGACAGTTATTTCAATTAAGCAAAAACTGCAATTTCATGGTTGATTTTCTGAAAGCCTCCTACTAACCTTTCCATCATTATCATCATTGGTGATGCATTATAGTTGAATGAATCTGAATGCACTGATAAACGATTATGGTAAAATTGCACAGTTGGCTTCAAGAACAGCACTTAATGCCATTGTATCACATCCTTCTCTCTCAACGTAATTTACAGAGGAAAAGCTTCATCACATTTATCAACAGTCACCAGCAAGCAAGTTCCCTTTAAAAGTAGGTAATTAGTGCTGAGTGCTGACTATGTATCTAATCTGGATATGAGAAATATGTGTATCATACTGTTATCAGGAGGATTCGTATTTACGAAAGTTTAACCTCAATGAGAATGATTACGTTAGCTTAATTCCCTAGATAATCTACAGAAAGTCGAGTTGCAATATCCCGTTTTCCCCACTGCGAAAAGGAAACCACCAAAATCCAATTTCGAAATGTGTGCCTCTCGGTTAATGGGCATAAGGGCAGGTACACCATAGCATATAAGTAGACAATGAGTACATACATACACCTACATTAATAGTAATGATATTTCATATATAATCGAATCACTCAGCTATCTAATATAATATATTTCACCAGAGGAGGAGTGAATGACATTTGAAATGGATATTCGTATAAAAATATACATTCGAGCTTTGATTAATTGTGAGCACTAATAAAGTCATCAATTTTATGCCCAGTTTCCCATTTTCTTCTTTCATGGCTAAAAGCTTTTTTATTGGATTTTCTCAAGAGCAAGGGAAGATTAACCGTTATTTGTTGTACTCAAATGGCATGATGCAACTCAGAGTTAGTTGAAACTGTTTTTTTTTTCTCATTCATCATTGCCATTGCCAATTTTGTTATACGATATTGTGTAGATGATTGTGTGATTAGCTAAAATGTCTACTTGAATCCAGGGGAAAGCAAATTGTTATTGGTTGATAAAAGCAAAGTGCAGGATGCACTACAGTATTATGACACGGCATACAAGTACATTTAAACCAAGTTAGCTTCCATTTAAACATAAATAGTTTCGACGGTTGCAAGTAAGCAGGATGAAATTCATTGTTAAGTAATGTACCATTATATTAAGTAAACTTTCTTCTTATTTTGAGTTGTATTGCACCGTCTCAAGAATACTACGTCGCTCTTAGAAATGGTTACGAACATGACATCAATGGGACGTGTCGAGATGACGCGCTTAGAATTTTCCGACACCTGTGGCTAACAATCGTTCCCATTTTTACGTGATTTAGGTAAAGCATGTTTCATCTATATGTAATTTCTACAATTTGAAACAATCTACCTACTAACCTGCCAAAAGTCGGAAAGAGACGAAGACGAACCGCTTAACTAAACGCTGCTGACTAGACTACATTCGTGCCTTGGAGCTGTTACATATGACATGTGTATTAAGGTTCTTGCAACAAAAATGATGTACATCGCGTAAAAGATGTAACATGTCTATGTTGGACTACTTTGATGCGCTGGTTCTCAAATGAAATCTGTTATTGTTCCCGTCTGAATTTTTCTTAGCTAGATCCGTATATAATTCCAAATGCAAGAATTAGCCTACCTTCTGAAGTTTGTATTTTATAACTTCGGGTTTGTTAGTATTGAGTTTAATTCAAAATGAGATAATTGTAAACATTTGGTGTACCACTACTATTATGACATGATATATTTTATTTATGTAGTAAACAGTTAACATTCATTGGAAATGACATAATGCCTGTTTTTCGAAATGTGCATTCCAAATAATATTATTTCACAACAGCAGGCTACATTTATTTAACATCTTACATGACTTCGACCTTCCAAGCAGTTTTGTCTTTTCAGTTATTCGCCCTTGGGACTTTGTAATTCGAACGCAAAACTACACGAATCATTATTCAAAATATAACTGAGATTTAGATATTTTATGTGCTTTTAAATACATTACAGAATTCAGTATTTTCAGCCAACATGAACAAACGTGACCAGTGCAGATCATAAATTGCAAATTGATGCGCTTACTCAGGCAAAAATACATGTTTCTGTATGTGATGTGACTTGAGTAAATTCACGAGTTACATTACTAAAAACATTTTACCCTGAAAAAAATATTATGCATTATATGTTAAAGTTTATGTATGTAAAGACGGCAAAACTGTTTAGGACATTAGATAATGTTCTTTGAAACATTTTTTCTTTTGCTGAAATGTTTGTTTCGTGCGTAATCAAACACGTATTCATGCATCATATGACTAGCTATTACATGGGTTTGGTTTACTCCAAGAACAGAACAAAATGGTTAAAAAACTGTTCGACCCCATTATTGTCGACGTAAGATGACAATGAAACCCATTTACAAACGCTAACAATGAGAAAATGGCATTTGAACGGTTTTATAATAAGATATTTTTTGGAAATGCAAACAAAAACATAGTAAATGTATAACAATTTTCATTTTTATGTCAATTTTTAGAGTTTAAATTCGTGTTATTATTATGCAACTCCTTCAAAGTTAGTGGATCCTGGTTTGGTACTAACAAAGAAGTACGGTGTTAACACGTATTCATACCAACTTTGCAAGGTCCCTATCTTTATTATTATATGCAGAAAAACGTTTTTATCACTGTGTCATTAGCAAAAGAGCTAAAAAGTAGTTCTCTGAAAAAATACTGAAAACATAATGATACGTGCAACCATGAAAAACGGGCCTAGAATGCAGTTATGATAGGAGATGCATGTTCTCCAATTCAAGAAATGAGCAACGTACAATAATACAACACAATACAAAAGCATATTATCGGGACCAAAAAGAGAGTCATCATCAAGTAGGTAATATAGTTATAAAGAAAGCAGTTTAGAAGCAGCTCGAAAGATCATAAATCATAAAGGACATAACATCAACATCGTTCCTTTCTTCAAAGTCATGCTTATGGTAATAGAATGACTGTATAGTCGACATTTTACTGTTTACCCCTTGTGTGTGTCGACGTGATATGCGAAAATGATTATAGTGGTGTGTGGTAGTGACGCTGGTGGGCGTTGCGAAAATAGCGGTACCAATAGTTGCAGATTGCAATCTGGTACTTGGCATATACTTGGGTGCTAGTGCTAGGACACAACAAAGTTACGACGAAGTTGAATCTTATGATTAGTTTCAGTATGACAAAAAGAAGCTCAGCTTTCTGTGCGAACCAGAGAAAAGAATCCAATCAAAAGATAGGCTCAGCGGTTGCCAAAAATAAAGTTATCCTGGCCGGGTGTTGTCTAATCTAAAGGAAGAATTTATTTTGCAGGGTAGTGCCCTAACCCAAGGAATTCTTCACATCATCCGTAACAGGAAATGCTTTGAATTCTTCCAACATAATATACGAGCGATCGGAATCGAAATGTTGTTCGTTTATGCTTCATATGTATAATTGAAGAGAATTTGCTAATTGCTTATAAATAGTTTTCGCCATGTCATGCCATACCATAACTGTTCGAACTATGAAATAGAATGTGTTACATTGTAAATAAATATATATCAGGATTTTAGGCCGCATTACACACATTCCTAATACGTCAACCCTAACACAACCATGATTAGGAGCTTCATAAATCACAATCCAAATATGTACATTAATCTGGCGATCTTACAGCAGGTAGCAGGATTTGCGAATCCACTAGAATATCCAATACGCTGCAATAAATGGTAGAGTAAGTGTATTAAAATGATGCCAAAAGAAATGTCAATAAAGTAACTTGTTTGAGGACACACAGCTACATTGGCACTAGATTACATTTAAGGCAATGGCATCTCAAGAAAAGTTATTTCGAATCATAATCATATCTTCTTGATAGCTTACTGTCTCCGCCATCGTAACCTGATTTCCTTTCATCTTAGCATTTACGCTTGGTTGGCTGACGCATAATGTTACTATCCTTTCTCAGATGTAGGTAGTGACAATGACCTCGACCTTTCTAATGTTCATACAAAAGAAAGCATGGATCAACTCTTGAAAACAGCCGAGATGTTGATGATACACTGCGCATGTCATGTCATATGGAAAAACCTATTTGTTTTTGATTAGGTTGAAAGGAAGGTCATAAAGACACGCACAGTGAACACATATATGTATTCCTTATTTGATTGAACTAGCATCATTCAGCGTCTTATCTTGATCCTATAAACATACATCCATCCTACCTACTCCTTTGGCTTATAAGAATTTTCAATCATCCTCTTTCTGAAAAACAAGGCTTCAAATCAAAGTGAAATGAAACAGACACAGAGTTTAATAGGTATTGACGTTTGACGTATCTTTGATATGAAGATGACTTTGCTTTGATTCCAAAGGTTAATTGGATTGCTGAATGCTGTTGTCTGTTTTGATGAACTGCGTTATGTGGATCGTATTGGGAGAAAGTATTACAGATAGCATCACCAGTTGGGTGGCTTAGACGTTACTTTAATGTAGAAAATTATTTGGCTATTTAGACATAATCTGCCTTATCAGTCTTTTAGAAAATAGTACTTACTATGCAAATTACATTCTTAGCGATATGGATCGGGTTTGGATGCTGAAAATTGGAGTTTGCCACACATTAATTTTATAAGCGCTTGGTATTAGTCTAGCAACATCCGGAAGTACAAGGCTGAAGAAGTATTTTGATTGTAAGATGTTTCCTTACTGTAAAAATCGTTTGTACCTACCGCAGATCACAGTATAGTTTAAAAAAGGTTTAGAGACTGCGTGACGAGTGGAGTTTTAGGAAGTTGGGACTCAATTTTATGCGTTTGAATTAATATACAAATTTGAAACCAAAATTAATGCACCTAAGCGTAAAATGTTGCAGCTTGCTATGATATACTATCACCGTAAATAGAAAAAAGATGAGTCTACCATATTTCAACACTGCCTCAGAATATCAGAAACCGCATGGTGATGTGAAGCAAACAAATAGGGAGTTGTGTGTGTAAAGGCGTCTACAAAATATGTGAAAAGGGATACAAAACTAGATTTTTACTTTTCACGCATGATGCACTACTCCCCCACCACCTTTTACGCATAATTATACCTTGACAAAATGCAAACATGTACTACATGTAGGTACTCGCCTAATAAAAACCGTAGTGCATTGAGCTGAAAATTTGCATACAATATTAGTATTCAACATTGGATTTGTGTATATTTTAGGGAAGAAGCTTTCCTTGTTTTTGTTTAGGGCGATTTAATGAGAAGAGGGCGCGGACTGTAAACACGCTTAAATAGCGTGTGATGGAAAACGCTACACGTACAAATCCACTGAAAGAAGATGATTTAGTGAGTTTCATCTCTAGCTTGTGCAATATCTGTAGCGCTAATGTGAATGATAATGCTGATGTGTTGATGATTCATTTTCAGATAACACATAACACTTCCAAATGCTGAATTCCATCAACATCAGAATGCATATTAGCTTCTAGCAAAGTTTATTTATTAAAGTATATGTATGCTACTTATAGCCCCTTATTACGTGCAATATAACATGATGCGATGATTCCTAACAATTTGTGGATGTGCGAACAAACGTTGTATAAATGAAAGCATCCATATCCATCCTGTTCTTCTTCACCCTAATACTTGCATGAAGTTGCGATCCAATATGCACACATAACATGCAACTGTTTTACACGAAATCTAGGTAACAAACTTCTCCTGAATAGCAGAGCACAGGCAGTGTAATTAAGGGGCGCGGCTCCGGTATCATCCTCATTAAATGTTGCAGCTAGGGATACTTTGTGGTAGAACATGCTTAGGCAAACAGTTTCGGTATTGGCATTTGTTGTGTGTATTTTCTACCTGTTTTCATCCCATTCTGCAGACTTCACCTTGGGATATTTATGCACCGGTTTTTGATACACGAAATTACATCAACATCATCAACCCCTAAAACAGTAATGCACGAACAGAGTAAAACACACATCTTCATCAACAATACCTAAATAGGTAGGCACATAAAATCGTGTTCTTGTCGTGTAACATAAAAGCGTTCAATGGAAGCCACGGATTTTTAAATATTTCTCTCTATTTGCATGCTTGTCTACGTCCGTTTGATTTAAGGTGTATCTGTCCGAACATTATTGTATAAAATTTGAATTTACTAACATGTTCCTGGCCTTCTTCGTGTTTGTGACCATCTCACCACTTTTAGCTTACGCATCGAACATTTTAAATGTACCTTCAACCATGAAAAAAGCTTCATTGCCACTGTTAAGGCAGTTCTGTTTTTTGTACTACGAAAACCAAGATTTTCTGATGTGTACACAGTACAGACTGATTGCAGACATTAATGCACCAAGAACAGGAGATTCGGCATAAAAAAGGGGCATCAAGTTCATGGAATTTTATGCTTTTTCATCACATCGTGCCAAAATGTGCAGAGTGAGTGTTGATATTTACACTTTTTACACCTGTTTGTAAAACATCATCAACAAACCTACTCCTGTACAAGATAGAATGAGTACAATCACCTGAACCACCTGGCTGAACTCATGAATCATCATTTCGTTCGACTTTAAGTGTACTTTGTCTTACGTATATGCATTCTTTTTTCATTACACAAGAGGTACATTAGGATAACTCATTGAGTAAAACAGTATGTCACTAAATTATAGACGTAAGTACAAGTTCGTTGAATTTACTTTGAAGAGAAGAGACCCTCATGAAGAAAACATTTTGTCATTACTGAAGAAAGCGATTTGTCGGTATCTGTTAATGATTAATGATGTAGAACCATAATCAAAAACCATCATAAAGCGAAAGAAATAGTTCGAAGAAAGAAAGGTGCAAGTAGATATACTATCGGTTCAGGCCCCCCATTTGAGAATGGGATGCAGAATTTGATGAACAAAAATAATTATTAAGAATGCCGAACCAACTTTTGCAAGCTGCTGACTTAATGTCTTTCATATGCAAAAGTATTGATACTATGTTTAGTGTGGGTGGAGGTTTTCATGATCGCTCTGAGGTATTTTGGCATTAGTGTGGCAGTTGAAGTACTGGGAAAATTGACCACCCTAAACTACCAAGAAGTGCTTGTTCAGCTGCCTTTCTACATTTTACAATTGCAGATGTAATCGGTTTAATAAAAGTTCACAATTAGTGAATTAGGATGGTTCATTCAACCGTATAGGAAGAATATAATACAGTACATTGTGCATCATTCTTATAACCTAAGCTTAGGTACCATATACTTCCACCCATGTACGAAATCTAAACTATGAACTGATACGATAAGCGGACTCAATGAATTTTTATTAATACGAATAACGCAAGGTTAAATATTGGTTTAGGTTTGCTATATGGAAAGTATAGGGAGTGAAGTAAAGAAAAATATTGAATCTTTGAAGCGAATAAATGAATTTCAAGGAAAAGAAGATCCACCCTAAGATTTTTTGTTGAACAAGCTAACATTTACAATTGTACCGGTTCCAATAGATTTTTTCTGCACTTACTTTCTTTGGGGTGAATCACACCCTCAAAGTCTTGGGTTCTACATATTTCCTAAAGAGTTGAGAACAGAATATCGAGTATGAACTACTCATAATAAAAGCATTGCGGAAGAGAGTTTGCAAATTGGTCTTAAAGCTTTTGACAAACAATTTCCGTGTTCTCACGATCATATCAGGTAGTGCAAACCGAAATTTCAATCCTTTTAAAAGAAGTTTGTCAATGCTTGTACATGATAAGCAGCATGGCTGTATGTTAAATATGGAATGACATTGCAAAGTGTATGAAAATATACTCGGTAAGACAAATACCTGTAGAAGGATAGACACCGATGATTTTTAACACCTTGCTTGCACCGCGAACAAGTCCAGGTATGTAAATTCTTAGTTACACCAACCAACAATGAAGCCAACCACAGTTGAGTACAACGCACGCAGTCTGAAACAGGACATGACAATTTTGAAGGTTTTTCATCCGTGCATGTTTACTTCTTGGCGAAGCCAACCACTGCAACTTTGTAAGTTTGCAATAGGTAGAAAGAGCAAGGTTGCGGTTGGTAAAATGCAGTAAAAGCTGGGGGATCCTGAATATATCGTTACTACTTCTGGCATTTCGTTTTTATGAACAAAATAAAAGCTACTACTTGTTGCCTCAAGATAACGTGGTAATTTACATAAGGATTTTTCTCGTTATCAGAACAGAGCTAGTGGATATGTTCTTCAACCAGATCCCTGGGGATTATACAGTCTCTCAGCGGACATTGTTTGATTTGATCCTTATATCACATCAGAGTTGGTTAGTTGGATTCTTGATCCCACTGATTTTTACTACTGATGTGATAATCCTTCCATTGCCGTAAGATAGAAATGCTGGTGAAGATTATGTACCTTGCATACATTCATGACATTATTGTGGAGTACAAAAATGATCCTATTTCTCCCTAGTCTACTTCTATCACATCATCGTCAACATTGCAAGAACGGTTTTATTTTGCTGTGAATTTTATATTTTTCGTTAGATTGATGCAGGTACACATGAGTATGAATGCACGTTTTTCTTGCATCAAAGCCGTTTTAAGATGATCAGTGCAAAAACCTAAGGCGTAAGGAACCGTCGTGCATAATATGCTTTATAGTACTCTATTTGGCTCGGGCTCCCGTTGTTTGTTGAAAGTTTCATTGTTGCATTGCTCGTTACTACAACTTTACAACCTTCTCTCTGCTCATCTGCTTATATATTGAACTCCTTGAAACTCGGTTCTTTTACATAAGTAGCAATCACAAAATTTAAAAAATGCACAAAAACCGACATAACGTATAACATAGTAAGGTGAAGGACAAGTCGATTTTTAGCTCATTCCGTTTGTTGCTCCTTTTTTGCTGTTACTTACTTACTTACTACTAATACATTATGAGAGATCTGTGCATATTACGAACGATGCACTTGAAAGTTATACTGCACGATACGATACATACCTGTATCTGTACCTGTATAGTTAGCTAGTCATTTTACCCCTACCTAATACTGTCTTGTCTTACTACAAACGGCATACTAAAGTTTAAGACTCATCTCGATTTTTTACATGAGTTTTTCATAACAATGTTATATGTGCATTAACAGCACATCAAATGTGAAGTAAATCCTGAGGCTCTGGGTTTGTACCTCGATACTCCAACTTTTGCAGAGAGTTGCTTTTGTCTAGCTGTTTCGGTTGTTGTCGATCATTCCTCATTGCGGAGTATTTCTTGCTCGAGTTCTTGCTCGTTGGTGTTGTGCTTTTATTGCATTTTTTGAAACAAAAACCAGTCTTAATATTCAAAACAGAAGAGTTCAGTGAAAACATCGTTTCATCCAAAGAAGTAAGTGTGAATACATTTACGTCTGTCATATCTTGTCCTGTTGGGTACTTTTGTTTTGTCATTTTTGCTGTCAATCACAAGAGTAAATTATGGAACGTTAAGAATCTTTTGGGTCAATACGCAAACGCTGCTGCTAAACAGCTCACAGAGAGTAGTATAGACATAGACGTTATCTCGTGTGTGTTGACCTCGAGTGTCTGACGAGCGTTTGATGTGTGAATAGAGGTGACGGATGCAGCAACAGTAGAATTAATAAAAATTGCAGCGATTTCGATCGGATCGATAGGAATTTTAAGGTGTGTTCAAAATTGCAGTAATAATAGGTAGAGAGGAGCGTATACACATATTTGTGCATTGAAATGGAATCGCATAAACACAAATTGTACCCTCAGCATTGTTCACTCTGTTCTGGTGTCATTTTTCGCTTTCGACCGAATAAACCTTGATTTCGTGTAAAATCGGTGAAGGCTTGTTGGTGCATTAAGTTCAAAGAAATCGCCAGCTCAAAGGGATCTCGTCCCTTGAAGGTGTCCACACGATTGTTTTCCATTTTTCATGGGAAATCATAATACGCCTTGTGCTGTTTTTTCCTCTTAAATCTCTAGAAAAAACACAATTATCACCTTGAGGAAAACGTGTGATCGTGTGAATTTACCTTGATTTGTCAAAAAGAAAACATCTTGTCACATTGTCTTCGGTTAACATACTTATAACTTTATGAAAATGAAATAAAAAACAAGTTAAAATTAATTCCAAACAATAGGGTTTTTACAGAGCGTTTGAGGTTATAAGACGAGTGCGTGTGGACATTTGCGTATTTTTACACATAAAACCTGCAAATTCTAGGTTATTATATACTTTGTTATTGACGTTTACAAAAGTATTAACTAGTTATCAGCCCTAAAGGAAAAGCGTCTTTACCATGTTTGTGCAAAGGATATCCTTTAAGAAAGAAAAAAGGGAAAATATTGAATTATCATGTTGTACATTATGTTCAATAACTAGCACCGTTTTTTACCCTGGTTAACCATATGTAAACTGCTGCAAAATGAAAGACGCACAATTGACAATAAAGTCCCTTTTCCTCATACCTAATTTCTAATCTGCATGTCGCAGAAAAATCAGTTATTTTTTAAAAAAAGAATCATTATCACTATATTCATTTTATACATATTGTCCTTGTTATATGTGCTGCTTGGTTAGATTCACACTCAGCAAGCAGACGCTTTGAGCTCTTTGTTGCTTTTCTCACTCTGTCTCAAGTCATACGAAATTGCGCACAAGTTAGTTTTGTATGTTTTTTATTAGCACTGTTTTCTTCGGTAGTGTGGTTGATGATTATACGGTTTTTATGTATCTAGCAACTAGCTTAACATCGTCATCGTGAGCTCATTTAAAAATCGTATAGAAAAAAGTCGTGTAAAAAGTTGACGCATTACTATTATCTTGTCTGACGACAACTTCTCATGGTTCTATGGTTTACGTTTGGATGCAGTAGAAGCAGAAGTGAGATTAGTATTTATACACAGAAAAATAAATAGGCTAGACTTCACGACTTTATTTATGGCAATTTGTATTTTCGTCCTCCATTGCTGTAATGAAAATCATGCGTTTTCTTAGTATCACATGTACGTACGCAATTTTACACGTAAATATAGTGCCTATAATGATGATTTACTGTTTCAACCATAAATTCTCATTCCATTGGATTGGAATCCATTATAGTATAATGCAGTGTCATCAGCAAAAGCCAATGATTTGAATAGGTAGCAAAGTAAATATAGTATACAATACAAACGCATCATGTGGCATTGTGGATACAATGTTGCACATTCTGTCAACTCTTTTCATATAACCAAAACATCAGCATCATCAGATCGCAACATCCTATTACAGTCAGCCATCCAAAGCTGATGCTCTTACCTTTATTGAAAGGGTTTGTGCCTTTATTTCTATGCATATGCATATTTTAGGTACTAAAGCTTTCAAATGACTTTGTGCTTCGCTTGTGTTTGTCTATGCATAATGTATATGGTATTATATCGCATCGCATGAAAATGTTAATGTCTATCTCAAATTTTATTTATTAGCTAGCCATATCTTCCCGAGTGCGTACGTACTGATTTGTTACCAGCATAATCATAATCACACATCATTCTTTCAGCAATAAATCCATCTAAATCTTTAGCAAACCAAACATAGAATTTTCTCAAATTCATCACATCAAAATATTTTTTGATAATACACTATAATAGTCTTATCCGACTTGTCGTGGTATGTATTTCAGACTTTGTTCATTATAGGATTTGCGAAATGCTCTTGGAAAGCACCAACAGTATAGATTTCTCTGCATATAATCAGCAGTGGCACGTGCTTACAGCAATATATTAACCATTTCGTTTTCTATTTTTCCACAGGAATCTATCATCAGTCTTCTGGCTACCCTTCAATTTTCAACAATTTGGATATCAATTTATACGTTTACAATCGATAATTGGTACCTTTTTGTGGGATTCATTTTGTGAAACAAGTTAACGAGCAGCTAAACTGTAATCATTGAGTTGTGTTCTCGTTGCGTATAGAAGAGTGAACAAGTCATCGTTCAACAATTTGACATACCGTCTCATCATCATTTTGACTCTACTATTTAATTATCATCATCATCATCGTCTGCGTACCACAACTACTACTTATCAGGGAGAACCCTATCAGTAAACTTTTTATCACATCACACACGGTGACACTTGTGTTCTTAGCGCAACGCATTTTGATACAAAGTGTGGAAAATCGGAATTTTTTCAAGTTTATCATCAGAGTCTCACACGAGAATATTTGATAACTCACAATCACAACGTAGCAAGCTCTATAGACGATTAAGTGATTAAGCGGACATATCTGGTCGTGCTCATGAATTCTTTCATAATTTGACTCTTTGCTGTCCACACGCTGTATTTTGATTTGAGCATAATATATTTGCTCCCGTAGTGGGATCACTAACCAAAGATAAGTTGACAAGCTACACGTTCAAACGGCTTCAATTTGTTTCAGTTAAGTTGAAGACACGACGATAGCAGCAAAAATAGGAGGTTGCTGCATGTAGCATCATCATCATCATCACCAAGATTTTTTTTCAGCGTCTCAGGAAAACCACGTAATACCCCGTTATCTGCTACATTCGGATATTTTCCTGTAAAAGACTGAGTCAGTCAAGGAAAAAAAGTTTGAGGCATATCTACCTGTGTCTGATTAATTGCTGTTGTGGCTTGTTTAGCATTTTGATGCTGTTACTGCTACTCACAAATTACGGTACATCTCCCTATGAACTACGTGTGACGTGACGAGAACGTGTGCTTATAATCACCGTCATCAACTATTGATAAATTATCTTCAATCGACAACAAAGGCCTACTTGTGCAGTTCTTAAGATATTCGGGATCCTAACGCTGTACCTATACCTATACGAGATAATACAACATTATCTTTTGTGTACCGCAAGTAACTTGTCACTGTCCTGAAAAAAAGTTTTATATATGCCAAAACTCCTTTGGATATATATGTTGAGCAATAGCTTGTTAATTACTCCTTTTCCACATTTTGATAAGTGAGTTATCTATCGTGCGTGCTGTCAATAACATTTTGCAATAGGATTTTGCAAAAAAAAACTGTCTTGTTAAGAGAGGATAATTCATTTGCACACACAAAACACACCTGTCACAAGTTTTATACCAAAAGGATTTCGTGTAGTACTTTTCAAGAAGTATCTTTTTTTGTGGAAATTTGAAAACTGACTGCAGCAATGGCATCTAAATTACGAAGGGCTCCTCTGTTTGGAATTGATAGTGGGTTTAATTTGGTCGCCCCAATGAAAGTTAAGGTAAGAATTCAACACTTTTTTTATTACGAGAAGCCATTCATGAGCTTTCTCTCTCAACTGCTTCTCTATACCTATAGATATTTGGCATATTGAACACGATATTACGGTAAAGTAATTTTAAGACGTGCGTGCATGCTTCATGTATATATTTCTGCCTATATTGATCTAAGCAAGTTGTCACTTGGAAGTGTCAAACATATGGCTCTGAAATCCGAATTGTGTGCTTAGTTGGGCGTAGTGATAATACACTCATGTCTTGACACACTATTTCAGCAGACACATCGCCTCCTACTTTCATTTGCAGATATAAGTGTAGTAGTTCCCGAGTTATCGTATCAACAAAATCCATGTCATGTAACAGTCTCCTCGAGCCTGTACCTGTATTTCCATTTGGAAACTGTCTGAGAACTGTCTTCACAAGCTCGTTTTTTAAACGCTTGCATTAGCTGTTATAGTGTTCTCCTCCAGAGATTACTCGTCACATTTACATATACAAACCTTTCCCTAAGGCATTCACAAACTCCAAAATTTACTTTGCATTTAAATCGTTTGATTAAATTACATCATTTTGTACGGATGCTCTTAAGGTATAATACGTTTAAGAGTAGTGCACAAGTATATTTTTCCCGTGGAGCACTGAATGAGTTACATTAAAATACTTGAAGTAAATATGTGTAAGCAGGAGTAAAAGTACTCTGTATTGCGCAAAGCTTAGATGCATTCAACCAAATTAAAAACTTGCCATCACATCATTATCCCAAAAACTACGAAATAGGAAGAGTAGTATTATATTCTCCTAAGTAGATTATGTACTCCGACATAACATTAGCGACTCACTAGATGATTGCACAAAAGCGTAGCAAATGTGTAACTAACACTCTTTCCATCATCAGCAGCAGTAGAATTACAAAGAGACAAGTCTTCAGGAAATGTGAAGAAGACGACAAAGAGAGAAGAGGTTTTCAATTTCCAAAAGACCTGCTGTTGCTCTGTTGCCTCCACCAACCACCGTTACTGCTGTGTTCTCAATTTTCTGCGACCGCTCAAGGGAGTGTTGTAATCAAATCATCGCTGTATGCTCATATAAAATAGGAAATTTTGCTTATAACAAGTTGTTTCAATCAGACACCGTGATAGACATAAGGTTTTCCCCTTGAAGTCCTAGTACGAACGTATGCACGCACTCAAAAAATATTATCCAATTTTCTGGCAATGGTGCCATATTGTTGTACATCGTGTTCATGTGTCGTAAGTTGTACTCAAGTCAACTCAAGATGGTGATGATGATGGGTTACTGTAATACATTGGAACTTTTCTTGGATAATGTGAACTAATGGGCAAAAATTGATTAACAAAGTCAAAATGGGGACCGGGAAGGAGTAATCATGTTGTTCTACCGAGATAATCGTTATCATACCATCATTACAATCGAATTACTTGTACTAACGTGTGTTTGCCCTTTCTTAACATTCTAGGGAACATGTACCTATGATTTTGAGGGTTGCAATGTAGTATATTTAAGCACACGTCATATACTTTTGATCAGGAAATCTAAGCCGTTATGTATTCACGGTACAGTATCAAAACTGCACCAAAAGGATATGAATAATGTGATTAAAGGACACAAAAGGAAACGTAGGCATTGTGCTGCTCTGAGGCGAGCTTAAGAAAAGATTCTACACTTTTCACGTCATCATTATCAGCCGCTTTAACTAGTAGAAGGAACGTGAGTAAATAATGAAAATTGTTTCATTAATGTGGCCAGTAATTGTGGGTTATAGGCAGATTAATTTTCTGTGTGCAGACCTATTATCTGCTCCCATGCTCTGAAAATGCGTAATTTTTGCCAAGCTGATTAACAACAGTTGTTAGATAAGTTGCTGGCGCTGAAAATTATTGTTGCTGTCTGCTTAAACACTATATTATGATTGCATATTGTTTTGAGCTTGTGTTGACAAATTATTTAGGGTATCCAAACGCATAGCTACTATTATGTATCTTTGTTTATATTTTTTCAAGTGCACATGTAGCTCAGACCAGTAAAACTCATTATCAAATTAAATTATTATTATACAACTCAATCAGTAATCCACATTCGATAATCTCTGGGAACAAAGAGACTGCTTCAGGTCATATTTTTCACTAATATATATTTGCCGACAAATCGGGATTCTTTGATGTTACTTTTAGTATGTAATACTAAAGTTTTACATATTATGCATTACTAATACTATGATTTTGTACTTCGTACATCATATCTCGTAATATTATTATAAAAATTACTCATTTCTCATTAATTACTACGAATCTCTTGTATCGAATTGCTCATTACTGGGTTCTTCAGATCACGTTTGTTGTCACATTAATTACTCTTCGTTCTGTTCCCTCATTAGCACTCCATAATTATAATGTAGTGAATGAGACCGCCGCAAAGTACAGCATTCGCTAAATACAACTAATTGCACGTTTCAGTTAATTACTGTCATCAATCTGGCATCACACTTGGGAGGGTACTTACTCGTATTAATTGCAAATTCGCTGGGGAAAGACGTTGTGGCCTGTGACGGACTTATGAAACGTGATTTGATTGTTAGAAAAATATATAGCTTTGACAATTTCAGGCTCGGACAAATGACCATTAGTGTTTGTGCTTTATACACAGTAAAATAAATTTTGTAAACATAGCGAGCAAATTGTTTTGCGAAAATTTTAACTAGCAGTAGAAAAATTGCTGATTGTGTAATGTCCTCAAGACGAGAGATATGAAATAATGTCCTCTCTCAATGCGTCCATATATACGTAGTTTTGCTCACTCATGGCGAATTCTTTTTGCATGGGACAGAGAACAAGGCACAACATGCGAAATTATTTGAAGCGGTGGCATGAGGACAGTTTACTCTTGCTCCCCCATGTTGTTGTTTTGTTGTGACGTACTGAAATAAATGGGATTACTTTATCGTCACGCTTATCACTGAATCAACTTTTTTTTTCATTAGTCACTCACTAGTTATTTGTAATCTGGCACTGTTAGATACACCGTTAGTAATACATATATTATGTCCACCACCGCGCACAGCGCTGCTCAAGACAGAAAAATATTGCGAAATGGAACGGAATGCTTGTAATTCTCATCTTTATTGCTCTGCTCATAATTTTGCAAATCTCCATTAATGCGTGTGTACTCCACTATCGGTACGGTACGTTTCGTTATACACTATTACAGTTAAAAAGGCCACTCTGTTTCGAATCAGATCATTTGAAGTAGTTAAAGTTGAGTTGATGTTGTAATAGTGCATTATATAATATTTCTGTGCTCAACTCCACTCAGGCTTTCAATTTTCATACCTACAGCAGGCCAGTTAACACCGAATCGCGTTTATTGTGCCTAGAAAATTATCTACATGTTATTTAATGAAATCACAGAGGCTCATACGTGCGGAATGTAGTTCATTAAAATTGTTTTACACAAAAGTGCTCTGACTATCAAATCAAAACTTTTGTTAGTCATTAGTCGAGAGCAGTTCTGTTGTTTGTAATAATTAGGTTGTAATCTATTGTTGGTCTGAAAGGAAACATAGTGCTTCCGACATTCATGAGATTGAGATTAGCAGGAGAGTGGAGTAGAATGCTGACTGAAACACATGCGGATTATTTAAACCAGAATTATCAAATCATATCCTGTCAATAAGCCGGTTAATTGTGGTGTCGCCAGCTAAACTAAAGAAAATCAGTTGAAATTAGTTTGATAATCCCTACTTCAAAGGAAATTCCATAGTGTAGTTGCTCAACTCCATCAGCATAAAAGCCATCGCATTTTTAGGACTCATTTGTTAAAACATGATGAGATAAAAGCAAGATAGAAAATAAAACCTGAGGTGTTCGCTATATAGTTTCCCATAATTTTCTGTAAGTGGCAGGAAAAGCATTTGCTGATTTACTGATATAAAAGCAACACTTCATATTTTTGCCACTTTAATGTGCCAACTCTGCTACCATACTTTCTAATAGATTTAGAGGTGCGCTTCTATTTTACGCGCAGCCTGAAAATTAATCTTTTATCTCATCTTCTCATGGCTAAACTGTCGCCAGTCAACTCTCATGGCTTACTGCCACAGGCATAAAAAAAAATCCGCACGCTGCTGCTGCGGAAAATAATAGTAATAATATACTGCATGTTTTATTATTTGGAAGAAGAAAAAGAAATCCAAATTTTTAATGTACGTTTCACTGACCGGTTTATCATTACATGTCTGTGCCTACATAAAATGCTGTTATCTTGATCGGAAGTAACGCTGCAATTCACAAAGCTAAATACCTAAATATAAAATAGTGTAGTGTGTACAGCATGTGAGGAGATGATATGAAATTTATGTTATATGCGTAGTTTATAGCTTGCGCTTTTGTAACATAAAAATGCTATCATAATTTGTAGATTCCGGTAGCAAGTCTCATATATAATATCACTGTGTTTATATTTGGACTGGCTACATGTGTTGTCTGCTACTATAAACAAGAAGTAGAGCAATAAAGCACGGAAAACTGCAATATTATAGGGTTATTCATGTAATGACATACATAACTACAACTGAACACCCAAAACTATGTAGTATTACAAAAATGTAGACAAAAAATTGCAATTAGTTCTTTACACCAACATAACATATCCCATTTAGGGAGCCTATCGACAGAAGTTGTAATTTACAACATGTACTCACACACAAATGATTTAGTACCACTTTTATCTAATGTTCTGGTGATTAAGCAGTATTCATAAAAAGGATGAAATAAATATGACTACAAAATGAGTTGTAATATTAAATGAGTTATGATAATACAAAATGTATTTACAAAATATCACTACTCAAATATCAATAAATTGCACTCTCTCGACTACTCATGTCACGTCGTATCTTATCGCGAATTTGAAATGTACATTTAAAAGGCTTTTCTTGTGGGAGTAATCACCAATAAAAAAAATGGAGGCATGATGGAATCAACGTTTGAAAATGAAATTCGAAGCATTATATTAAATTCTTGAGAAAAAAGTTATAAATCTGAAATCACTTGTCTCGTCCACAAGGTATTAAATCAAAGTATTGCTTCATTATGCGTGTAAATTAAGTACCACTACTAGCAAACAATAAAGATGACTTATAGATGGCTTGAGCGGAAGTATGGATATAAAACTTGAAATAAAAATGATCAATGCAATAGACATTTATCTTGGCAATGCCGTTATCACGTAAATATATCTTCTATACATAGAAAACCGTATGGCGCATTATTACCCAGATCAAATGTTCAACTGAAGGTATGCTTGAGTGAAACTAACGTTCAAAGAAAAAGGCTGGGAGACTGGAAGTAATGAAACATAACGCATGTTTTATTCTCCTCTTTTACCGTACTCGTGGGACATTTCTTCACATTTCAAGTAGTAAGTTCACTTTGATGCAAAAACTTTTTTCGTGGTATTGAGGCAATCGGTTTAGAGTATTTTTGCGAATATATAAGGAGATTTTTTACTTATCTACCTATTTTAGACTAAAGTACATTAAAGTGCATACTGCTGTTGGCTGTTGGCATCTAACGTTTTATGGTTTCTTGAGATTTTTTTTTTTTGCAAAACTCTACGCTAGTGTGCTATGCTAAAGTGCATACTTTCATTCACACTTTATATAAAACGATCCAATGATATATGGTCCACTCGCTGACTTCTAATACACTCAGTTACCGCAGCCAGCCTTTATAGGATTATCGCGTTACCATATCTAGTGACCTTTTTGGCAACTCGCAAAAAATATTCACCTGGCTAACTTCTTGTTGGTACTGGGCACATACCTATATTTACCATTACTGTTTTTGTTCAAGGCAAGTCATTTTTCCAAAGTTGAGAATGCTAAAATATACTTTTTTCCACGTGCTGGTTCCAAGTGTAATGGAGTATAATGGGTGAACATACAAAAGAATGCCCTTGATGTTTGGTTGAAGAAAATGAAATTGGATATTCTTTCTGATAAAAAACGGGTCTCATCTGAATTTGTGGAATATGATACTCTTAATGTACTTTATGACATGAATAGTACATTATTCTAACTTAGCCACAATGGCCCTTGCTGCTACTTGCAAGGTTTCTTGACTTTCTTGTGTTTCTTCGAATAAATAGAGAGAAAGACAAAAGCTAGTACAAAAACGAGTTAATGGAATGATGGTAAAAAGGAAAATGGAGTTTTTGTGTGAAAACAACAGAAAGAGAAGTCAGAAGGAAAAACTTTGTGGAATGGAAAACTAGGTTTACGGCTCGCAATGCAATTCTTGGAGCTTTATGATGCCATAATCATATGGAGTGTAACGACCAGTTGGGTAGCAGTTTGAGTTTCTGTTCCTTTTCATTTTACTTTACACAAAAAAGGAATCAAATACAAATCCTCCCCAAAAACAATTCCTTCATTCAGTTTGTCGTATTGTTCTTGCTCTTTCATCAAAGAATAGGAAGTCTCAAGAAAGTACAGTTACTATTTTCAATTTAACGTGAAAAAATATCACGACTGTGAACAAATTTCTAACCATTTCCGAAAGTAGTTTCATTTTACACCCTTTCTGTCCCATGATGTGGTCTCAGACGAAATCGACGTGCAAAGTATTATGTAGCTAACGATTCCTCTCAACTCAACTCTACGTTATGGGCACTCTCTCACGTCTTTCAATGATGTATTGTGGCAGGGAGTATAATACATGTTTTAATGAAAGGATGACTTTTTCTTGATGAGAAGAAACATTCGCCACCCCTTGATCTATTTCATTTTAATCATCCATCTGCATTGTTGAGGCTGCAATGATAATCATTTTGTAGTAGGCCTGCTTTGATAAAGTTTGAAAATATTCGAATCATGTTACAACTTCTGGGCCTTCTCTCTTTATACCTTTTCTCTTCGACTGAATTCATCCTCATTTTGGTCAAACCCAGCAGCATTAGCAAAAGTATCATTATCATCATGTCGTTTTCACTCTCATTTTTATTCTCCCTGTAAAAAGTCCGGCCTTGCGTTCTTTCTTCAAAGAGAATAATGAATCAAAGACCGTGAATCAGATAAAGACTTTTAACTGCCATGCTGACTCATTAAATGAATGGCTAAACGAATGCTATGTATATTCCTCTCTACTCTCAATTTTGTGCAGCGTTCGCTTTCGTTCGTGATTAATTAAATTGTACATGATTCCCATTTGTACGCAGGTAACGGTCACAGCGTATTATGCGTGAATGTAGAAAACCGTCTTGCATGATCGTCACATCACCACACATCATCATTATCAAAAGGGATTAGCAAGGAAAGAGCCATTTATTAGGCATATGTGAGCATGTAATATGGAATGCATGATGATCCGAGGACAAAATGCGACTTATAAGATGAATCTCGCGTTTTTCAATTGTCATGCTAAGAAATCTTCTACTAACCAAGCTTTGAATGGGATGCCCTAGTTTCTTCGTGCCTAAAAGAAATGAGATTAGTAAGAACTTACTCTGACGCAGTCATTCTCAATTTTTCTTATAAAAATCTATAATCATCATCGTAATCATTATCATCACTGATTGTAATGTTGACTGTCAGCCCTTTGCAGTGTCTATACATTATTCCAATCAATAAAAGATGAAATGCTTGTTCACGTCTCAAGTACACTGCTATTGTATCATGCTATCAATTTTGACACTTTTGACAGCCTAATGAAGAGTGATACAAATCTGATTTGAAGATACGTTTTTTATACCTTTCATTCCTTTTGTTTATTGAGTGAATGAGCTTATGCAAATATTTTGTTTCAAGTACCGCTCTTTATGAAGTAAATCAAGATTTATCGATAGTAGGGAGCCTGCTTGATATTATGAAATTCAGAATACTTATAAACTGTCTGATACATCTTTCTTTTGAAGTTGTAAAAGATGTAATAAAATACGGATGCTATGTTGATATAAAAATGTATTATATTATGATGTAACACAAGTTCATTCCTCCATTAAATGCACATAAATCTTTTGAGAGCATTTGAAATTCTAGATTAAAATCATTGAGCGCTTAGACATGAAAAATAGGCCTTTTGGCTGAAGTTGAGATGATGATGGCAATATATTTGAAGAGGTTCGTCTTATCAAAACAGAGCGTCTTCAATAAGCAAACTTTTTTATGCATGAAGAAGCATTAACACACATTTTACGTTACCTCAACTTTCATCCAATTGGCTTCAGTTCGAAATTCGTGAGAAATTACATAATAACTCATTGATATATAAAAACTGAGCTAAATCGTCTTGTATTCTTGTCGGATTTGTAATACTCATATCATTGTAATATTAAAAGGTATATGATAATATAACGAGATACAAAGTAGGGTCTCCTGCTGTTAATTTCATGAAATAACTCAATTCACAACAATCACAGTTTGGTTCCTTATTTCCTACATTTAATCTGCATGCATTATGCTTATAATTCTCTTCTCATTTTGTATTGTGGCTGTTGAAGAAACTATTTTATATTCGATTTCAACACTCAATTATTATTGATGACTGAACATAATGCCATTTTGGAACGAAGTACATGCATGATATAATGTATTGTTCTTGAGTCATGTTTTCATTTAAGGACTGTGCACGCACATATAGCACGATCTTTCTTGTGTCTGTTGATCCGTATTCATCATCATTTGAAAAAAAAACTAGCTGTACAATAACAACAACAGTGATCTCAGCAGTTTTTTCATCTTGAATAAATATTACATGCGTTGCTTACGTTAACATGCATCCTTTCCGTTACTGCCTCTCAATAATAAATGAGGATTTGAATTACAAGAGTAAATAATATATTGCTTTTTGTAATGGATTGCATAATTCTATCGGAATGAATGAACAGCCTAGAGATACAGATGGCAATCCATAAGCATTTCTTTATCGGAGTATTCAAACGGTAGAAATGTATTTTGAATGGAAGTCGAATTGACTATTGGAGTTAATTTACATACCTTTGATTTCTGATCTGATAGGCAATATGAACGATTCCCAAACAAAATAATCATACTTGAGAAAAGGTATTGTTGTACTTTCATCTTTCATTACAAATTCATCTAGACATGAATATGACAAAGATACTATTGTATTATTGTATAATATGCAAAAAAGAATTTGATGGCGCATGCGGAGGATGAAACAGCTATGCTTCTGTGAGAGTTTATGGTTAGGTGACAATGACAAGTAAATAATAGCTTTGGGAACTGAGCCGTGAGCCGTGTAGAAACTTGATCTATATTTTGTTGGTCAACCTGCCATGGAATAATGGGCTCGTATTCCATATTAATTTTCAAGTGGCTGAGTTTTTGGATTGGCACGTTGTCATAATCTCGTTATACTCTGTATTATGTGTGTTTGTGTCCTACATGATTTCAAATTTGACAGAGCCCACACACACACACGGCTTTGCATTAAATATTCTTTTGAGATCTGTGTATGTGTGTGATGTGATGCGAGAAGTGTAAAGGAGAACAAGATAAGGGTCATTGAAAAACCTACGACACTTTCTAACATGTGTATATACGCAATTAATTATGTGGATGAGGGGAAAAGTGTCTAAATTAAATTGGCAATGATATGATCAAAACTGTGATAATGTGGATCAATGAATTGTATGCTTATTAAGTAGCTAGTTGCAAAGTGTTTAATTTGCTTAAAAAGCACATTACATATTCAACGTGATTTTTATGCGGGCGTGATCTCACGGTCAGTATTTCCTTTCTTAAAGCACCGCATTCTTTGGCAATCGCTGAAAAATTATGTAAGCAAGCACTACTTCTATATTCTTTATGGGATTTCCTTCATTATCATAACTCGCCAACAACCTTCCGGCTTCATAAAGAAAAACTGATATAATTTGGATATAATACTAAACATCAAATTATAAATGATGTACGTATTTGATGACGATTAGCATACTGGAAAGTCCAATTTCCTCCATTATAAAATCAGGTATTACATGTGCAAAGTACTGTGTAATTTAGGATTAATAATCATAATTGTAGGTAATCACTCACTGTTCTTAAATTATTTGTTCTCGTTTGTAAAGAAAGGCTGTGCTACCAACGTCCGCCTGTAATTTAGCTTTAGCAAATAATATTATGATTCCCTGATGAACAGTTTTGTTTTGTGTGTCTGACATGATTAAAAAGGACTACAATGCGTGCTTAAATATTAAAATGAGCGACAAGCATACATATTTTAGCCTTAATATCTGCCTCCTCCTTAATTACCATTTATAAAAGGGATTCTCCAAAATATGAGTAATTTTTTAAGGCTGTGCAGTCAGCCAGCTCAGCATCTACTCATAAGGTTCGCCTCATCGTCTGAATATTGATACTTGTTCATTACATAAGAATATCATTACACGCTCCCATGTTAGGAGCTCGGATGGTGGTGGCTGAAGCAACTTTCATTTTTTGTCTCCCTCGTTCATTAACAAGTCAGAAAAGTTAGCTTTGGGTTCGGCCTGGGAGTGAGTGTCGATTAGTAAAATTACACTTTACTCAAGATAAGGGAAAGGTGGAGACTCAATTTTTCATACAAGAAGCGTGTAAAATTGTAAAAATGCAGAGACAAGGCGAGATGAGTGATATTGCGTGCGCGTCACTTCATGTATTTCCGACAGGAAGACTGGAATTCTACGGGGATTCAACGCGTAATTCGACAAGGGAATTTTGAGGTGAATTTCATACAAGGAAGCAACTATTTTTTAAAAAATGCAGAAGGTCGTCGGCCTACCTGTTGCTGCTATTATAATTTTTTTCCCACCACCGAAAATGAGGATGAAATGAAAGAATATCAGCGTGAACTTTTATTCGACTACTAGTTTTTATGTAATAGCTGAACTTGTGCAGTGTAAAGCGTAATAATAATATACTTTTTTGCAATTTTTCCTTTCCTTTTCTTACGTATTTAAGCAAATCTTCTCAAAAAGTGTACAACAATATACATTTGGTATTCGTGCAAAATTCAGTCTAATAACAACTTATACTCATAAAACCATGCTGATCAAATCTCCGTATCAAAGCAAAGAAGAGTATTATGATTCCTTTTACAAGAACTAAAATAGAAAGAGGGCCGACGACTGCAATGATGCTGCTCAAAGGCGAATCCCACCATAGATATGCATCTCCGCCCTTTTTCTTCTCATTTTTATCAATTTTAGTACAACAATGGCTCCTGAAAACTTAGCACACTTTACCAAAAAGTTTTCGTGCGTTGGCACGATATCATTTTTATTTACCCTGAATATCATGCTATCTCGTTTTAAATACTAGTTTTAGCTTTAATGTGTCTTTTTTATGTTAAAAATCGTGCTTTTGGTGAAGGCCAATTTCAGATTCTGAATCAGACGTAACTTGCATTTTCCAAGTTCATGTTTTGGTTTCATGAACTCTTTTATACACCTCTTATGTAATTCACCTCATAATATTTTGCGTACTGATTACCATATCCATCAACATAAAATTATTGAACCAAATACCAACACAATCAGATGCGAAGCAGTTTTGCAGAAAAAATGAAAAAGAATCAAGGCTTAAAGTCTAATCATGTGGCCAAAAAATATTCTTAGCCCTGGCTAATAAGATTTTTTTGGCTGGTGGTGGTGGTGGTACGATCGCTTCGTGAGCACCAAACCAAATTTAATCCCAATTCCCTTTAAAAGCTGCTCATGTTCGTTCACTTGAAGTAGCTCATTTAATGCTTGAATCTGTATTTGTCATTTAGAAAGGATGATTATGCAAAAAAGCTGAAAGTAATTTCTGGTAAACATGAGCTAATGATGATTGCTTTTTTGAGCTAGTCGCTTCGTTCCATAAATGGGAAAGGCGAGACGATCTAGGCTTGGAATGAATATTCATAGTACTTTTAACAAAACCCACTTTACGTAATGTCAGAAAATCATGCCTTATGTCTGCTTCTTTCGATATAAATCAACCTGGACTCGCTTTTGTTGATATAATGAAACCACATTGTTCCAAAATAATTTTCTTTGCAGAGCCACTTTGTATGTTCAATGAAATGTGGTGTGAGTAATGGAAAACCACTTACATTAAACTGGCAAAACCAAAATAGCATGGCTTCACTACAATACCTGTTCATTTAGATGAGAATAAGGATTGCTGGAAGTTTTTGTAACATTAAATTCAAAATCTAATTCTCGTAAATATTGAATTTCCTGGAGAGAAATCGAAATAGCTAGCCATTGTCTTTGCTGTTAATGATCATGAATCATTATAGATATTAGGAGAATTGATAATCCGGTTTTCATTTACGACTCAAGACATTGAACAAAAAGTCTTCCAATTCAAACCTTATAGGAAGACGGTTTCTCCTAAAAAGCACACAGATAAAAAGAACTTGAAACGTATGGCGCATAATTTAATGAATATAGCTAATTTACGGGGTCCAATTACTTATTTCCTAGAAACAGGATTGTTAGTACGTCTACAAATTGATAGCAGATTAGAGCTTCTTACGTTTCCGAGAAGCGTGAAACGAAAGCATAATCCTTAATTTGTTGGAACTAACAAGATCCTACCCTACCCTAACATAATACAATAGTGCCATACGTCCGCTCCGTTAATCACCTAGTTCATTATCGGAGATCCCGTTCATTCGATGGTCCGGCCACTGCCGAACAAACTACTAACGCCAATTTAACGATGCCGAACTTGTAATGAATGCAACAATTATCATAGGTGTACGGGGGAAATCTTTATAAAAATGAAAAGCAATTGAACAGATTCAGTTTCAATTCAACAGATCCATTTTTTATTTGCTTTGTGCCAAATGGACACTTCCGTTTTCTTCATTTATATTTTTGCAGCATAATTGAAAACTTTTCGTGCATAACATAACGAACAAGCAAGCCTGTTGAATGGAGGCATTTCAAGCCCTGCAAAATCGAGAAAGCAGCCAACCAACACGTAGCATAAGCCCTATTTGATGAGTCTGCGGACACTACAGACATAAAATAAGTCGTGAGTAAACAATGGCTACAATTTCCTAGGAAAACTTCAACAAATACAGCAACAGCGCCACTAAAAGCATGAAGCATCAGCGTATTGAATTATTATTATATATTTTATAATAACGGGGTTTGAACTTTGGTACAAGAAAGGTCTCGTTACTGCTGGTACTGTGTTGGATATGTAAGGAATTTTAACGACTTTCATTTCCCGAGACAGTTTTTTCCTCCATAGAAAGTTCGCAAAATATACAGCGCTACCAACCCAGTCCTCCTTCCATTCATCAAATTACTCCAAAGCCTACCCAGAAATTGTTGTGCTAGCCTATGGCATTTGACTAGGAAAAACTTTCATATTATTGCTCTTGACTCTCTACGTGCATCGATCCCAAAACAATGATTAAAGTGGCAAAATAGTTGGGAGCGTGTGGATTGTATTGTATTGTATACTCAAATATAATGCATAAATACAGCAAACTCAAAGCCTATGGGTATGCCAACAGCTGCTTCCAATTTCGCTTTTGAATATTATATCGTTATTATTCGAGCGAGCAAAATAAGCAACACAAAAAGCTTGTGATATTATTGCTTCCTTTGTGTTAGCTGCCTGAAAGCCCAAGAACATAGCTTGGGCTTTTATTGGCAAAATGTAATCTTTTACCATAATAAATTTTCGCAAAAACACTACAACTTTGCATATGAAAGAAAAGTGGTAAAATGTCAAGTCAAATGCAGTGTTACGTATGGTTATATACAGTTAGTGCTATGTGAAACCATTGAAGCACAAAGACTCTTTTAACCTACCCAAGCCTTTCTTTCATGCAAATAAGCCGTCTTTTTTATTTGGAGGAAAATTCAGAGGAATACATTGCATAAAGAATCATCGATCTTGCCTTTGACGTTTAGAATCGAATGGTGGTAACTCTGAACCCTTTTAACGTTCCCCTTTTCGCTTCAATGGTGATCAAGCCAACACAACAACTCATCTCATCATATCAATTCAAATTGTGTAAAAGGATTTTGTATACCAAGAACTAGAAAAAAACCGACGAAAATGGTATGACTAGGCAGAGCTGGGCTAAAAACGTACCATACAATGGGGCAACTGCTCAGTGAGGCAGAATGAAGCGTCATTTTCGTCTACAATGCTCAACATTATACTGATCTTCAGACAGTTGAGATTGCAAACTCGGTTGACTTGCTTCAATTTCACTGATGATGATAATAATGATGATACATAATGATACGGTGAAGAAATGATGGTCAATAGTCATACTTGTAGATGGTGAAAAAGTGTGCATAATTTTAAGCACTGTGCTGCTAGGCTAGATATATTTGCCTGTTATACAACAATAAATGTGTTCAGTAATAAGTGGATGTTATTGTCTTCAGATGAATATAAAATACAGATTCCTCTCTGCATAAGAAATCTCAATTGCCTTTCGCTTCTAGGGCTTTTTTTATCGATTCGAAGGGAAAGAGTCAATGCCATAATAGATAGGCACTGATTTATAATACATTTAATATGAATATGCATACTTTCATATATTATGTATATTATTCGCGTTTGCTACACATACGAAGAGAATTAAAATTCCGCGAATAGGAATGCTACAAAAGGGGAGCATTAGCAAAGTTCAGAATAAGCTAGGGAAAAGTCAAATGATTAAATTAAAAATGCAAACGCTTATTTCTCATGGGGAATCACCCAACTTTCAAAGAAAATGTCACGATGCATAAGTGAGTTGATACGAGTGGAAACAAAATTACGTTCATCCCTAAATATATGTTGAGCCTACTACCACTCTGAGAGGAGTAATTATCCTTCCACTTTAGGCTGAGTTTGACAGGTTTATTTCCCGTATTCACATTAATATTGCATGTGCCTCGGGACCCCGTCTAGTTTTACGAGTAGTGATAACTCTTTATTAAAGCAAAATAGTTAGCCTGTAACAAACCTTTTTGTAGAGAAGGGCACGGGCGTGGGTGTTAACTTAACAATGCACAATCATCAGCAGCATATTATGGATCGTTTTTTTTTATCGGGAAAAGTCTGCTGTTTTATAGATTATAAAACTTAGTCCGGTTTTTTTCATTTTCAACATTTCAACTAGAAATCTGTTGAAACACCCTTTGTGACAACGGAAAAGGAAGTATTTTATTACTAATTGATAAGATTGCTCTTTAATTTAAAAATGATTTGAAATGGCAATGGTTATGAGGAAAGGAGCAAAAAGGATTATGCTAATGATGATGATGTTGACAGCACAAGTGCTTACATAGTTCCTTAAATAGAAGCAGAAAGGAAGATCCGAATGTGAATTTCTTATTCACTCATCCCATTGTCAGTTGAAGAGAATAGTTAAATCCAAGAAAAAAGAAACTACATCATCGCATAATTGAAATCACGAGAGTATTGACCAATTTACAGTAAATTGCTGATAATGATTTTGATTATCATTGCAATGATTCTTCAATGAAAATAAGGAGATAATCTAAAAGAGACAGAGGGTTTAGAGCTGAGCGCAACCACTCAAAGATTTTTACATCTTGTCAGACATGAATATGAAATGATTTCTATTTAAAGTTTATAATCTTCTTCAAGGTTGAAAATAAGATTTGAAATATCTACTGAGCAATCCATAATTATTTATTTATTAATATTAAGCAGATATGTATGTAGGAAGATGCATATATTGCATCTATTTTAATTTAGTCACAGTATTACAATTTTCGCCACTTTTCATATTTCACACATTTGTGGAAAAATCTTGTTTTTAGCACATCCTTGATACTTCTCCCTTCAAGTTGAAAATACTATATTATATTTACATTTCTGAATAAAAGTTGATACTCCACTTTCTAAAGCCAGTCATAAAGCCAAGAAAGAAAAATAGTAGTGTCGATGCGAAATGAGAAGTGAAAATGAAATGAAAATACTGAGGAATAGTGAAGATCTAATAAAAGTCATATCAACAGAAAAGTGATGATTGTTCGATGATATGCCTAACTGAAAAGGAAAAACACTTGTATTTCAAATGTTTTCCTAGTAGGGATGGACAGCGACAGCACGTGAAGATGATGATGATCACTCTGATTCTATCTCAGGTGTTGAGTAGTACTGCCATTTGTATTTTCATTATATTTGAAAGGACACACACGTATAATGTTTATATCACCTCAACATGCATATTTTCTTTTCTTGTCTGACATTGGCTATTGTGCAAATGTATGTAGGTTGTTTCACTCGCCGATAGGCAATCACAAATAATGCAAAAGTATAGCTTCCCAACTCTGCCATCATCAGTCGTTCGTGATTTGTGAAATGAAGTTTTTATGACATCAAGCTTATTATCTTTAAGCTCATTCAGAGTATCGTAATGTACAGATAATAATACAGTAATACTTTGTGCAATGCTGCAAATGAAATTTATCCAAAAACAAGGAAATGTTTGGTCGATTAAAGATTGGAAAAGCAGCTTGTATTCTTACTACCGACTGATCATGAACTAACGCTGAAGATAATCTAATAAATGAATTATAGTAGTGTAAAGCCTTATTCAGCTCTCGTAAATCATGCACGCTCCGAGCGTTCTTTTTTCCTCTAAAAATGCACAAACAAGGAAAAGAGGAAACGGGGGCCTGCTCCTCCTCCTCTCACGAGAATCATTCTAAATTTTGGTTGAGTGGAGTTGGTGTGCTGAGCAGTGACAAAATGATGATGCAGAGTTGGGATTTGGACGTAAAATTTTCATGTTATTCAATCACGAAAGTACGTGAAATTTTTTCTGTGATTTGCACATTCCCCGTTGGGAGCGAGGGTAGAAAAAAGTGTTACAAAAAGGTTGAAAACATGACGAATCTTGTGTTAAACTATCACTTTTTTGTTTTATATATGCAAAACATATGCCCAAATGGAGGGTAAGTAAATCATTTATATTACTACTATGTATGCAACCCCCTGCTATCAAAATCAACAATCCGTTGGAAAGAGAAATTGTAGTTTTCTGAAAATCACGAGTCATTTCATCTTATCAATGCATTATCACCAGTAAACTAATGTGCTCTATCAAAATAGACCTTTGGGAGTATAAGACAGATAGATGCTGTGAAAAACGTGGTATTACTGAGAAATTCTAGAAACCGTAAAAAATTGTGTCTCACATTTTTAATTAAATTAAAAGCAAACATCCCCATGTATGTTACAGATTGCATAAAACCGCGTGCATACTCTTATTTGAATAGTAGCTCATAAGTGTAAGTAATTAAATGGATCGCTTAAAGGAAAGTCATTGCGTTATTACGTTGAGCAACAAGAATGAGTTCTCGACACCCGTGGGATGATTGTCTACTACGAAAATCGATAAACTTTGCACAATAGATGAGAATCAAATGGGGGAAAATTGCGAAAAATGGGTTGAAACAAATGGAACGTTACTCACGACTCACGACAACAGAGGAAAAAGCCTCTTTGTTGTGACAGAAAGAAGAAAGATTGGGTCCAACTCCAATTGTAATTGCAAACGGTTTAGAGAATGACAAGAAAGGGGGACGTCAAAGTAAAATTATAAAAGCATTTTTAATTTAAAGTAGTGTTTACTGTCGTTTGTTACGAAAGTCGACATTTTTTTTGTCTCTGCGGGGCAATTCAATCGTGATATATGTGTTTATACCCTTTTGTCAGCAATGGATCTTGTAACAAAAAAAGCACTTTGCTGTGTCTTCTGGAATTCGCTGAAAACTGGAATAAGTAGATATAAGCATTGAAGACTTTGTCCAGAAGTAAATCCTCAAGATTGCAATAAAACACAATAAAGCGAAAGACTTGAACATGATGGATGAGGATCAAACAGTGCTGAGTCAGAATTTAAAAAAAAATCTTACAACTCAGGTTTCGCTACTTCACACGAAAAGAATGGATCTTCACGATGCAAGGATTACAATTGGAAGATGGTGGCAAATATTGCAAGTCCATTCTATTAAATTGCCTTTCCTTTAAACATCTCAACGGGTGAACGTGTGTGACAAAGGTGTTTGGTTTAATGGGAAACTTTCACAGTGATGCTTCCTGTCTCAACTCAAGCCGATCAACATCATCTCTTTTGACACGTTCGCCAATACTTGATGCTTAAACAAACAGAATGCACTTTCTTTCAGGCTTTTCTGAAAATTGCTTTAGTGAAAATGTTCAAATATCACCAATAAAACTCAATCTGTTATAAATTTTTGTAGGTTTACTACAAAGTAAGTTTTGTAAGTTCGCAATAAAGAAATTCATATTTAGCAGAGTTATTGATAACAGGTATAAATTACATATCATGTAAGTGAAGCAACCGGTATTTCCTAAGCTGTTCTTTTCAAGCTCAGTTAAAAGTTTTCTTTAGTGAAACCCACATTAAGTCTTCTACTATTGGACCAAAAGAGTTTGTTTTTCTTGCCAACGTGGCAAATTACATGAATAAATAAGATGAAAAGGCGATTCATCAACCAGATTATTTAACCGATCAGAAATCCGACGGAAAATGACGCACCAAAACTTCATGGCCAATGTGAACAGGTTGGCAAACATTTTGCTACTTCCTGACATACAACACGACATACTAGGGCTTTCAAGTTTACAATTTATATGGAATCTGTGACCAATTATCCATTGTAGCACGTTGCCAAACACGATCATTTAAATTGCTTGAGTGAGCCCTTTTCACAAAGTTTACCAAAAGAAAGCAATTCATGACATGATGATGACTGATGACATTTATTTTCATTTTCTGTTGACGCACTTCCCAACTTAATCGTGTCGTCGGTTGATAAGCTTCGTAATTCTATCATAATGAAGTTTCAAGAGTTGGAAACCTCTTGGGTGCTAAGTTATAAAGTGAAATAAATTGGAATCAAGAAGATGACATGAAACTTTCCCTGCGCTATCAACTGTAATATTATGGAGCTTTAGAATAACACACTCTTTCAACCTTTTCACGAATACCAACTATTCCCCAGAACGTATGGCATTACAAAACCATCAAATGTTATATGATACCTTAATGGAAAATTGGGATTACGAAAACATACTTATTTCTGGAACGGAAAAAAGATTTTCATGCTATGTAAACGTACACGTACGATTATGAGGAATGAGCATACATAGATACGAATTGTAAACATCATCCTTGATCATAATTGAATGCTACTGGTATATTTATAGGCATATTATATAGCTCAGTAAACTCAAAATATCTTCTCTCAGTTACGCAAAATCCTATGTAATCAACATGGCATTAATCACAACAACAAAATTGAATTAGGAAGTTTTCCCCCAGCTTACCACTGTTGATGCTCGAAAGCGCAGCAGGTGAAGGTGTACTTGAGCTAGTGGTACTGCTGCTGGCATGATTAATTTCTCCGGTTTGTTTGCTCTTATTCCCATCCAATGCTGGGGCTGCTACGACCGCCATTGCTGGAGCTGGAATCTTGTCTGAGCCCCTATATATTTATAAAAAACATGTTTAAAAATAGTTCTGGAAAATATATTTCCTTCGACTACTGATTTCACAAGAGATCCATAATGAAAACATGATGAACTGAAGTTGACATAAGATCTGTTTACAAATTGCTCTCATAAGCTTTTAGCTTCTAGAGAGTAAATGTGGAGCAATCGGATTTGATTTCGTTTTCCGCATTACTTTCTGATGCCGACAAAGCGACTGGAGCGTGTAACTGGATCTGTTCGATTGGTTGCAATTACTAACCTTTTATTGTATGGTGCTATATTTGATGTGGTAACTAAAATATAAACAGTCGCGCTATAACAGAATGGTACGAGTAAATGAAGTACGACAACCTTTCATTTATTTACTTAGAAGATAAGTAGGGCAGCTTCCGGCTCACGGGAAGGGTGAACATTTAACACTTGATTGCTTTAAATGTCTGCGTTAACCTACTATATTTGTTTTTTCATCGTTCATATCCCTCCCACAAATTCTTACAGGATATGTATGGGGTTTCAGATCGGATGAGTTTAACTGAAATACAACTATACGACATTTCTAAGGGTGTGATAAGGTACATTTAGTAAGGAAATTAGGCATAAAAATCAAACATCATGCTCAACATGGAATGTGAGGAATGCAGGGATACAATGAATTCTTAGTAGAAAGCAAACGGCTGGGTCTGGCTGTGGCTGTGTACTCAATTTTAGCCGGAGATCCGTCCATGACAAGCTGCTACACGGGTCTTAATTAACCAGCATATTTATCGACTGCAGACGTAGTCGGAACATTGCGCGTGTGTCTGTGTAGAGACATGTGTAAACAAAGGCCAACGGATGAAAATTTTGTGCTAATAAATACCAAATATTTCCCTCTGACAGCAGCTTGGCAGTGCAAAGAGACAGCAATCCAAAGTGAAAGAGCATAACAACCAGAATCCTCATACATGTGTCATTTTTAATGCGCTGGGAAGGATTTTGAGTATGACAGTGATACAAAGCTAGCATTCGACTATGAAACGCTTTGGATATTTTGTTGAGTATTCGCATGTGTTAGACTCTGTCTAGTCTGAAGTAAGTAGGCTACCCAGCTTTTCCTTCTTCCTATCTGCGTCCACCCAACTCAGGATGTTTGATGAAGATAACACCAAGAAGGAGAGATTTCTCAGGGAAACTATCACGAAATGTGATTTCGTAGTGGCAAATCAGGTAAACTGGGGCAATGAACACAACAAAAGCGAGAAAGTGTGCAGTTTTGTTAGAGAAAAAAAGTTTTATACGAGTTATACCATATATATTAGTATGCTTATCAAAGTTCTAACAAGGAGCCGGTCAGCAGGGGCAGCAATCCTACAAGGAAATGACTAATGGCTTTGGGGAGATGACAGGAAGAATGACGGATGAAGAAAGAGATGTTGATAACGATGTTACGGCTCTAATGAGGACGGGGATGTTATGATGAAGTATCATGAATCATTCTTGCTCTCATGTACTTGTCTTCATGAGACAGACCGGATACAAAAAGTAGTATATTTCATATTTCATAATTACACGCGTGTATCAAAGTTGAGCGCTTGCTAAACAAAATTTAATCTTGTATAGCGATAATAAAGCTATGAAGGTGTTTGCTCATCTTCCTCTCTACATTTTCTCCACAAATTCCAAAAATTCTACTATTCTGAACCCAATTAACGAAATGGATAAAACGAGTTTGGACAATGGCACTCTGGTAAATGGACACGAATATTTTGGGATTGGCAGTGCGTTCACGAGAAGAAGCAAGCTGCCAAACTCGACTGGGTTGCGATCCTAATGCTAAGTAAAAAGTTGTAGACGACCATTTTTCACATTACCTGAGTTGACTCAGCTCATCCTCATGCTGGTTATGACTATGGCCATTAATATGAGCACCCATGATGCTACCACCAGCGTTGCTACTGGAATGTTCCGGAGAGTTATTGTTATTGTGTTGCGGGGAGTTGTCTCTCCTTCTCAAAATGGCACTCACGTAGTGAGACTGACTTGTGAATTTACACCGGAAGTCTTCAAGCGAGCCACAATCAAAAAGATAACAGCTTCCCGAGTTCTGAAACATTTAATTGAATTAAAAATGAGTTTTGATGAAACTTGCACATAAACTAACGTTATAAAGTAAGCAGTATATGGGCCGTATTAATTTATTTTATCATTTTATGGTAACATAAAGGATGTCGTCGTGCCGTTGTCTGCGTCGTTCTCTTATGTCAATCCTTTTTAGTTGTCTGGTCTCATGATAATACCCTGCTACCATAAGGGCTTATAGAAGTCATTAAGTTAGGCTTTTAAGGAAGAAGATTCCGTTTTGTCATTAAACAAGCATTAAATCTTAATAGCAGCTTAGGAATTTAGTTCCCTTGTTGAACTACTGGTAATTGCGAGGAGATGAATGAATGAACGCAATGAATTATGCATTTTCCAAGAAGATGAATGTATGATTTAGGAAGAGAATGAGAAAAAACATCTAATACGAAGTTGGATAATAAAATATACTAGTAGATACATACATATAGGCACGTACCACGTACGAACATCGTCTATTAATGATAGAGGAAGGATGAATATTTGACATACCAGAAATAAAAACTCTACCTGATTATTTCTTTCTTACAGAAGATGCTCAGACATGTAAAGTGTTTTACAATAGATGAAGAAAGGCGTGAGAAAATCCTATTATCCCCATTAAATTAGGATTTTTAGAACATACTTGACAAAATAAAAACGCAAAAACATAAATCGGCATGTCTCTTCAAAAATAACACGCAATTTCTTGGATTCCGTTTCGTCTTTTAGCATTATGCATTTTGCAGACAGTCCGTACTTTAGGTAGCTCTATGAAGATTTAAAGGGTGTTTACTATTGGAAATACATTCTATCACCAGTTTTTGCTTGAAAAGATTAAAGTGGTACATCCATAACAAAGTACAAAAAGTTGCCTCGTACTGTTTGACAGCTATCTCGGTCGTTAGCTGAGATGTCACCGTAAATCAAAGTGGTACAAGTATCTTAGACATTTCCTGCCGGTAACCAGACGAGAGAAAAAATTTTATTTTGTATTTTTCCTTACAAATTTCATTTATTCGTAAGCCTCTTTCTCATCTCAGGAGAAATCCTATGTCACATTATGTAGGTATTTTGTTATTTTACTCATGTCTTGTGACAGCCTACAAGAGAAAACAGCAGGGGACATGGAACATTACGAGTGTTGAAGCAATTTGTAAGGCAATAGCTTCATTTTTGGCATTTGCATAATTTTTTGTGAACAAATTTTGATTTTTAAATGTTATAGTAAGTACAAAAATTATAATGAAAACATGACTAAGAAGAAATCCTCAAATCTTCTTTCTTCAAAAGTTAAATTGGTCCAAGCCAACAAAAAGGTCGCGTCGAACCTAAACAAAATCTGCGTTGCGTTGTTAGGTTTGACAATTACATTTCCATGTAGCCTTGCTTGTTTTCGGTTTACCTCTTTGGCAAGAAAGCAAACAAATAAAGTACAATTCTGAAAAGCAATTATTTATACTAATGGAAATTGAAAAACACAGTTATGATCGGCAAACTTAAAAAGATATGTCAAAGGGGGAGGTCTGTGTATCAAACTAAAATTAAAACTGGGACAAGGCTGATAACCGAACGGTTGTTGATTTGTCTCCAATCGAATAGTGCGTACGGCATTCTTCATTGTTTGAGCGTCACATAATTCATAATATTTAGTTTGGTTAAAACAGGTTGCTGACTTGACTATAATGGTACATAACCTCCGCACATTTGAAGTTTGAGTGAGTGGTAGTCACACTCACATATCACAGCTGCCCAAACGATTATCATAATCACCATATTGTAACGATAGCCGTATGTCACCCTGAGACAAGACGAGTTTTCTGACAGAAAAATTGCAACAGATGAAAATTTCTCTCATCTGTGTCACGGGGTGGCCTTTGCTTTTTATCAGCGTTTTATCGCTAATCTCATATCTATGTGTGTGGTCACATTGTAATTATAGCTGGTGTATATTACCATAAGCAAATTTCGTTCTATCGTATCAACCTCCTCTTGCCACAAAAAATGGTTGCCTTTTCTCTCTTGCGCGCACTATTCTCTGAACTTTTTTAGATGAGCACGGTGATGTGACATTTGCAATGGAATGATGTGTAATTTCTAGTGAAAATTATATGACAAGAGTTTTCCCGTTATAAAAATGGGTGTAATTACTAGTTTGATGGGGTTCAGGCTAAAACGTCTGGAGATGACAGCTAATCATGCTTCGTCTAGCTAAGTATACAGCAAACCAAGTAAGTACTATACTTATGTATGGATTTGTGAAAGGTGTTGTCCTCCATAATGAACCTGAACTTGTAATTACTCCATTATATTTTGGACTTTATTCAGAAAGATTAGGTCGAATAATATGTTATAGTTCTTTCATGCTAATACGATGATTAAGTTACACTATTTGCTAATATATATACATGTGCCAATTTGTGCATTACTTTCACTGTCCTTTGGCTGTTTTTTACCATTGCTGATGAGCCACCTAGGACAAATACGAATGAATGTATTTTGTGTAAGTACTGTACTTGTCACAGACTTCCTAATAGAATGGTTTGTAACTCAACTTAAGTGAGTTTTGCACGTGGGCCTAAGTGCCATTCTACATTATCTTCTAAAACCACGACGCAGTGGCTGTGAAGAAATGTATTAAACCGGAACCCGATTTCCTACCTGCTATCTATATGAAGTAAGGTACTCACACTTACACATTAGCAAATTAGATTGTTCATATGTGCGGTTTTAGTGGGAAACGTGTCGACCGACTACCAAGATTGGTTTTTCGTACCACCAAACCAATCCAATTCCATCTTAGAAAAAGTGAGGAAACGAAATTTTTCACTTGATATTCATGCCACCAGATATTATCGGATTTATTTTCCAAAGAGTATTTTTACGGAGTTTGGAATCCGAATGACTGCGAAAAAACTTTCTTCTCCGACGTAGAAAAGAGCAGAAATTATAACTGCAGAGAAATTGAACAGTTTTTGGCAGAGAGTAAGTAAGTGCATAACAAAACGAATTCAAATGGGAATCCACTCTAGTTTCCTAGTCTTCTTATGAAAAGGAAATTGATATGGACATACTTAATCCATTTTCTGCGATGTTATTGCTTCCCCGGAAGACTGCTTGCTAGCCTGACTTGTGGATGTCGTCATCCTGAAACTGCTGGCATCCAGGTCACAAAAATACTATAAAAGTAGATTTTCTTTTGCCTGAGATTTATTCACTAGCCAAATTGAAAACGGAGAGACTAGCGAAAAGATTACATTTGCAGAGGAATGGTTACAATGAGGAAGTAAAGAAAGGCTATGGTTTTGGCTTGAAATGTCCTCATAGTTTTTTCTACGGTTGAATAGTCACCGTGTACATACCTCACGGGTTCTTTTACCACAAAAATCTTCCATTTCATTTCCCATTGTGACATAAAATATTTGGGTGAAATGTAATTTACAGTACAAAAGAGTAAAATAGTTGATATTGCATTCAGAACGTTATCTAACTGTTTCCACATCCATAAGTATCCATATCTATCTATATCATACACGTTGGCATCTTTTTCCTTCTTTGGGTTAGCGCCTAGCGGACAGTAACAATTCACTCAAAGCTTTCATGCTGTTTTTGAATTAAAAATTCTTCGTATCCAAAATTATGGTTCCCAGGACTTAAAATGTGTAGCAAAGAGAGTATATAGATCATTCCTTCATCGACTTTAAAGCCTTGAGCGAGAATGACTCTGAATTCATAAACTCGTTCTTTGGAACTCTGGACCAGAATAAATAAGCCCGAAAATAAGTTTGGCTAACCATGCAAGCCGAAGCGCTTTCCCCACAAACTAATATCACATTCCGATCACATATTTTGATTAGGTACATAAATTCATCATAACCTACAGCAGCACCGTACTTTGATTGCCACTCTACTGTCAAATCAGCTAAGTGACTTTGGAGAAAAAGGACGTCCTGTTATTGATTTCTTAAGGCAATGCGGCGTAGTATCAAAAGGTAATGTTAGGTGTGATTGACTCATGATTGAATATCATAAAAGACATAGCCTCCCACAAAACAGGCCACCCATGCCCTTTTCCATTGATTGATTGCATATGTTTCTTGTCATGTCAAGAACAGTTGACAATACAATGACCTACCAATAATATCAAAGTTGTATATTGAAAGATTGAGTTGTTACATTGTGTTACTCTTTGGAATCCGCAATTTATCGTGGTATTTCAATCTAAACATGGGTAGGGACTACAAACATGTCAGTTATGAAGATTTCTGATGTACTAACTGAGATTGTGCCTCAGCTCAGCTTCAACATTCCTTTTAGAAATGAAGCATGCGAGTTTTTAAAACTGAATGCCTGAACACCTATGGATGCTGGTATAGATCTGCTGTCAAGATGAATCGTATTAAGTTACAAGCATTTTTTATGTTTGATGGTGATACTGATCGCGCATTGCTTTTAACATGTATTGTTGGGTTGACGCAGCTTATGCTTAACAAGACATGCTTGGAATTTCAACGGCTTGTGTTGCTGTACAAGTAGCTTATTCAGCATGAAAGCAAATCCTATTAGAGAACTCTAAAAAATTCTATCGTAGCGAAGCTTAGAACAGAAGCTCCACAAATCACAATCAATGTCACCCCTAAGGTACGCGGTATGTGAGTTACGCTTCATAAGCCAGTGCGACCTTGTTTACTTTTATTGTCTTTTTACGCCTTGTTTGATAGACGATAGACATAGGCTCCTACTGTGATTTACGGATCCATTAGTCCCTCTGCCGAGGAAAGTGTAGTCTAACTTGATTGCAGGAAGTGAGACATTCACGTACCTTTTGCACATTAACTTTTATATCTTGCCCGCTCAAAATTGGTTAAGACAAGTCTCACGGAAAGAAAATCGAATTGCTGGAGCTTGATTTAGGAAAATTGCTTTCTAAATCTTGATGAAAATTGAAGGGAATGCAAAACAACGCAACACCCTGCCTAACTTTGAGTCTGAGTCATTCGTTGCGAAAACTTTTTCCAGGAAACGCTAGTAAAAAGTCAGTCGTGAAAATGGACGAGTGTTATTGGATCGATAAGCAAAAACGTTCCCATATGCTGCTTACTTCTGTTATTCTCAGTTGACTGTATCAACTGTGGAGGTGTGTGAAAGAGCAATATTGATTACATTATTTAAGCAAACTCAGCGGGTTTCTTACCTTTTCCTCGAAAATTGCCACATTGCATTTCGGAACCTTGCAGCAAAGTCTGAAACACTCATCCCTTGACTTAGCCCCTAAATCCGTTTCATTCAAGTAGTGAGCACCTAGAGTTTGCGAGTCTTTAGTTCGAATAATGCTTCCAATGCTCACTTCAAAATTTGGTAAACACATGGACACTTGCTGCGGCTGTGAATTATCCACGTCATCAAAAAGTCCACTGCTTGGAAGGCCATAACCCGTTTCAGTTTCTCCAAAATATCTCATCACATTCCCGAATAATGGCCCATTACCATTACTTCCGGAGTCGGAATGGGCAGAGGAATGGGAAAGCAGGAGAAGGGAAAGAAAGACACTCGAAAGTAGTTCCGCATTCATTTTCAATTCCGTTCAGTACAAAATATTCCTCAAATCATCATCTGACTAGTAATCTCACAATCCGGAGACGATTAAGTGATTTTGGAATGCGTGCGAATAGTAAACCTATTCACTTTTATGGTAACGCATTAAGTTTGTATTTATATCGCTGGTGTACTGTATAAACACACACTCCACATGCCACGTGTTACTTGTAATATTATGAAACGAGTGATACTTCGTTTTAGCCCTGGAGGCGAGAGTCACAACCTTTTTGGTATATACTTTTATCACTCTATCTCACAAATGGTATTTCGTTGTTTTCCCTTAAAAATGATACCAGTTGAGGTACCTTGATCTCGTTCTCATAAAAAAACAGTAGTAGTAGAATTTCAATTTTCGGAAGAGACCTCCTTCGTACAACCTATCCCTTTGAAACAACAAACCAAACTAAGAAGCAAGCTGGTGAGTGAAAGTGGTGAAAATTCAACCAGGAGTACAAATGTGTGTACACACACCGTTCAATACTGAGAGCATAAGTGTCACGTACAGAAACAAAAATTGGGGACTATACAAGCACACACATGCATTGTGTCAGAGAGTGCAAAAGCTTTTAATGGGGAAAGCGGAGAAAAGATAAAAGAGCACGATGTAGTGGTCGGGTCGGGAGAGAGAGAAAGTGCTCGTGAAGTCTCGGAGCATGTCTGTCAATCGATATGCTGAAGTTATTCCCGTGAAAGTGTGGCATTGTTTCATGGTCCATGATGAGAAGCAGCGTGACAAATCGCCTCACAGCTTGAAAAAGTGAATCAGAAAGAGAAAGAGGAAACAGGGAAGAATGTAGTCATAACATGCTTGGTCGGTAGACGGAAGGAGAGTTGCTGGTGAAGAAAGAACGCTTGTCTCAACACTATTTGAGTGCATATATTGAATTTAGACGTCCGGAAGTGTCAAACCATGACTTTTGTCTGGGACATGTTCTGCCAAAAAAAGAAAGAAACTTGTCTACCGTCGTCTGGTTAAGATTTCTAGAGATATTTCATGTAGATGTGTTTTCTGATTTGAATAAGAATTTAAAATGGATTGGGGATGAAAGGAAAGTAGCAATGATGGTGATTTATGGATTATTTTTGCAACAAAGGTTTTGGCCTAAAGCTTATTCGGTTATTCCTTATCACCTCCTATTTTATTGTTGGGATTAATTACCTTCACACAGTCACAGGAAAATTACGATTGCAAATTATAAGAACAAAGTGTGATTATTTTTTCAGGTTTTAAGACAATTGCAAAGGCAATAACATGCTTGTTTCTACTAAGGAAATATTGCATATTATACCTTGTCGTATTTAAATTAGATATAAGTTTCAAATGAAGGCAGCACAAGTGCAAACCACAATGGGTATCTGCATTCAAATGATCTTTTATAGCTTGTCATCATATTTTCGTACAAAAAGACATTAATATTCTCCGCTATCACGCTTCATCTTCAAATGGGAGGAGGAGAACAAGAAACAAAGAGAAGAGAGAAGGTTGAGCAGTAAATCCTCCTTATTAGCAAAGATACAAAGTGACAAAATGTAGAAACGAGTCGTGCAGAAAGTTTTAGATTTTTTTTTGTTTGCCAATGCCATCTTTAAATATTGCTATCTTTCGTGAGGTGAAGAATTTATGTTTTTTCAAATATTCCTTGTCATCATGAAAGCATGATTAGTGAACATTTATTATTGGCAAGGACGCAACAATCCATTGATTAATATTCATGGGTGCCAAAGCATGCTTTGATTTGTTCTCATTTTAAATTGTTAAAATTTGAATAATTAATCATAAAGGATATACGTATACAATCCTTTTCGTGTAATCCATTTTTTGTTGTTTGGCTAAAGATTATTTGTATTTGTTTGAGGATAAGGCCATAGGCAATGCTTGTTGAATTGAGTCTTCATAAACTTGAAACTCGGCTAAATCACGGTATTTCAATTGTGTGACGACAAGAATGACGTCAAGATGGATTAGGGGTGGTGAAATCAGTGCCATGAGAATTATTGAATGCCGTGGATTAGGATAAAGCTTTTGAGCTCTGTTTACAAAAAACTTCAATGTCAAAAAATAGCTGGCTACATGACAGTGCATGAGTCACTAATGTATGCACGTATTAGTATGCATTTAGCATACATGGCACAGATAGAATGCAACGGAAAGAATTAAAATAATACTTCCATTGCATGCACAACAGGATGCATGTTAATATGAGCACGTGAGATTTATGGCTTTATCACCAAAAGCGGTTTTTGATGTTCTCGATTAAAGAAAGGGTGTGGAAGAATCTCACTGGAGTTTATTTTGTTAAACGTCCGTAGTTTGTAAGGAAAATACTTTTAAATGTGTGGAAATAAAGTGGCCAATATGATGCATGCAAAGGTGCATGTTCGAAACTCAACATTACGGCATTACGCTTCATTTGTATTTTTCAAGTGAAAAGTTGTAGATCAACACAATACTAAATATACAACGAGAACATAATAACATGACAGACTAGGATGAGATGAGGACGTTAAAACCGTTTTGGAAAGGATAATTCTATGTTGATGGAAATGATAGTTTGTCATGCGATACCGGCAATGAGTTCTATTTATCTGGAACCAAGGATTGTGAAAGCCACTTTAGACTTCGACATGAAAGATGGAGCCATATTATATCATTGGGTTTCCGCATCTACACTCCACTTGACTAAAACGATGTTATTCATGCAACATGCTACCATATTATAGAATCTCCGTGCATTACTGATTTAAAATTGAAACATTAGAAAGTGTATTTACGCTTATTACGCATTTACCAAAGAACTGATGTGTAAGATTAGTGAATAAATAAACAAGACTGAATATCTGATGGATGATATGCAATGACAATTGATAAACAAATCAATCACAATTATGTATTTTGGGTACGGCATTTTTCAGAAAAGACTTTTCATTAATGCGCTATCGTGAAAATGGTTTCGATGAACAAATTTCCCAAAATCAAAGTTGAGAGAGCTCTTCGGCAGATTGTTGGAGTGTTTCAAGTAAAATAATCAATAAAAGTAACATGCAAATGATGTTCAGTAACCGTGTTACACATGTTTTTCATTTCAATACGATGCCACGTTGGCATAATTGGAAATAAATGGGTCGAGATAAAAGGGATGCTGATAAATGATAATATAATATTTTTATTTATTTGCATTAGTAAAAATTAGGTACTTGTTTAAAGTTAATGAACTGTAAGTTATAGCTTTCTTGAGTCTTTCAACGCGAGTAATATAAACTGTAAGTAGCATAATATTCTGTTGGCCTGCTTGTTCTCATCAGAAAAGAAAGCGAGACTACTACAGTGATGTGATGTCACATCAGAATATGAGATTACATCTGTCCATCAACAATTCGATTACTTGCAGGCGTCTCCATCTCATCTCTCCGTTAGCTAGGATGAGTCTGTTGAAAGCATGCATCGCATCGTCATCAACAACTAGCAGCAAATGTCAACATGAACCAATGTCACATTTTTCATTTATCTTATCTTTCAACAAGTGGAAAATACGAATCAGCAGCCTACACAAAGCCAAAGCGGACGATTTTCCCTTTCTATTAATCTTTTCATATGAATGATTAGTATAATCTGAATTCCAAATGGTTGGTTATGACATGATACAAAATGAAAAGGCTAGACTAACACCAAGCTTGCCACAATTATAATATGGCTGTTATCGCTATCACCAAGCAAAAAAAATCCCAACCCTAATGCCTACGGCTAACCAACACTTTGCTTTAATGCAAGACAAACAGCATTAAAAATCAAAACTGCTGCGTATTCCTGTAAATCTGACACACGCAAGGAACGGAGAAGCATCGAAGAGAAGATTGTTTTTTAATAAAATCGTGATTTTTTATCTGAATCCGAAAGAACGCGTACTCACCATACTGTACAGAAAGCGATAGGCATACATATACACTTTCATGAAAGCTGTTCAAACAAAATGTCATGATGAGCTGTGCTAATCTCAGAAGCCAAAGCCAAGTCAGCTAGTACAAAGAGCCAAAAAGTATAAAACTTGCTTCCCAAGCCCAACTCATTCAAATTCTCTGAATCCCATGGACACTATAGTTGGTTTTCCCTACTACAAGTTGCTTTATTCAAGAAGTTGAGTTCATTCAATTGAGTTTAGATTTAGGATAAAAAAGACTCAAAGAATAGAGCCCTATTGTTTATGGAAAATACAACTTGACTACCAGTGAGCTTATCATCAGTTCAAATCTACGATGCTCCATGCTGTGATATCAAAGAAAAGATAAAGTGTCGTTGTTTCTGTATTATAGCCTACCTAATTCCAGATTCCATGCGGATTTCGCTAATAAATTGTACTCCTCTCGACCACTTTCACACTGACTACTATTTCTAATGGAGAATATAATGGACTGCATGGCCAGTGCTACGTTAATGTTACCGGATCGAGAGATTTTTTGTAATAGCTTCTCTGACTGCGGCACTCGTCTTGTAAATTAAGTGCAATAATTTCCTCACACTTTTAAAAGCTAATCGGTCACACAGAGGAACGTAATCCTGTGACGAGTTTTTTTGTCTGAAATCTTGCTTTTTCAACTCAACCATAGAGCACTATGCAGAGTAGTTATATATACACTTATTATATTATGCAAATTCCAGAAAATAAAAAAAACGCTTCATAATGATCATGTAAAAATGCAGAAAGTGTACATTATCCGAAGGTGTTCATGCTAGACTGCCATATTAAGATCATGTAATTATACTACATATACAAAATTACCTCCGTGAGTATTTGAGGATCATACTGGGATTACATTCAAAGTGGTTGTGTGTAAGTCGTAAACTTTAAGGATGGTTTTCTACTTTGAAGTCATGTGTATCCTAAAAATGAGCATGTTACTCTAGCAGAGAGTACAACTCAAGTAGAAGAAAATCATTTAAACGCAAGTTTAAACCGGCTTGAAAGCAAATAAATTTGCGGAAAACTGTCAGTTGAAACATGCACTCAAAAAGTATGCATTTAAAGGTATGAAGTTTCACTTTGAGAAGAAAATACAAGACGAGATCATTTTTTACTAAAAAATAATTGAATTTCGGGATTATCATGGTGGTTTGGTTGTGTGAAACAAAGAAGGTGTGGGATTCGGAATTTACATTGCCGCTGGCTAACCTACATACCCACATCTTAACGGTGTTATAAGCATCCAGAAAATCCACAGGTAAACAATCTTCGAGCAAACGTTTGTAAACCGTGGAACGCACCCCTTTTATGTTGAGCCCATGAAACGGAAGTATTAACACTTTGAAGACGGGGAATTAAGTTGGTAATAATACATATGCACGGGCTTTGGGTTGGATTTGGATTATCTTAAATAGCAATTGTTATGTCAAACAAGGGTAGCAATTTCTTTTGACTTGGTTGGCTTTGGCTCGCGGTATGAATACACATAAATTGAGAATACCTACAGGCTATCATATCATTACACAGATGACTATGAGTAGAGTTGGTTGAGGTCAATCTTTTAGGAAATCAAAACATAAATCTGCACTTTGAGCGACCAACGCTTGAAACAAATCCCATAACTACATCATACTACTGCTCTGTACAATACACGCCATCATATTTTTCAACCGTATATTTTGCTGCGTATTATGCGTGCATGTTTTTAATGTGGGTATAGGGAACTCCATTAAATTCCTTCTTATTACATAAATTACTTTCAAGTTTTCACAGCAATTAAGTCCTTTAAATGTAAATTTTTAAGAGAATCATTTTGCATAATAACTGTCAGCACGTCATATTATTTGTTAGAAAAGTCATGATGCTATGAACACAAATCGATGGTTTGCGTGGATGTGGCTTGTTCTTGCTCCGGCCGAACATCTTCATAATAATTTAGTTGTTCATTATTAATAAGAAATTTCATTAGGCCATAGATTAACGAAGATGAAAGATGTTTGTGAGCGAAACAAAATATAAGTGGATACTTTACAATCCAATTTGCATAATGTTCCTGAAAATTAATCAGAAGATGTAATATGTATTATGCGTCTGTATTAGTCGTTTTTAATGAGCCTTGCTTTTGCTTGCAACTTTTGCAAAATATATTCATATTCCAAATATCTATATTGCTATAAAAAACTTCACGTGATTTCAGAATGTTTGCGTACTAATTAGTAACTAAAAATATTGACCTTAGTTAGTATTTATCTGCAAATTTAGCACTCTTTTGTTCAGATGTACTTGCCAAACGAACATAATATTTACCTGTTAACAAATCAACCTTAGCTGACAAGAACAACTATTGCAATACTCATGCCAATATACAAAATCGTATCTTAAAGCAAGGTTAGTCTTGAGCATCTACGTTCATGCAAGTCATTAAGTGCATTACATCATTGCAAACATTCAGCTTGACTTGAGACTTGAGTCTTATCGTTAGTCATCAAATGAACCGCATAATCACCCAATTGTCATCAGCAAAAGCGAAACTATCATCTTAGCAAATCTGTAAAAAATGACGCATCATAGCCAAAGGCTAAAATTAGGTACCCAGCAAAAGTGTACATAAGGAAGAACCTAAAAAAACCAAAACCTTACTAATCCGACTCATAGTGTGAATATTTACATATGGTAAAACAATATTCTCATAAACGTCAATGCAATTCCATTACTTTATACAAACACAAACAACACAATGTTCAGACGCATTAAAACAGACAGCATCTGCAGAGTTTGCCATTAGCACCAATAGTGACATTACATTATGCTAGAAAAGACGATAAAAGATTGCAGATGTTATGCGCTGCGGTGGCCTGGTGTGGTATTTAGGATTTTACACAGTTCCTCTGATTGTGAGTGACCCTTTCCTGCAAATTCTCATCAGATCAGCTAAGAAAGAAGCTGCTGTGCTGCTCGTTTTATGACTGGTATGCATATTGCAAATTGCAAATGCAGCCCAACAAAGTATCCAAATCGTAATCACTTTCATGCTACACCAACACTCTTAGAATACATATGGCGCTTAACGACTGACATGCCGCATTTACGGATTAATGCAGCGTGTTTTCATGGAATGGATCTGTTTGTTTCTTCCAAATCAGCAAATTGGATTTGGCTGTATTGATCATTTTGGCAATAAGATGAACACGAAAACACAAAATATGCATCTAAAGAGCATGTTATTGGGAACCTTAACATACTGCAACATGCAAACTATCAAGTAAAGCCGTGTTCAGTAGAAAAGTTTAGGAAACATGCTTGTGCTTCTGTTCCTTCAACAATCCTCTAAATATTTAATGCAGCTACGTACAAAATGCCTAGCATATAGCCTTATCATGCTGTATCCACACCTACACCTTGATTTTGCCATCATAATATTTAAGGCATAAACAGGGATCATAATATTATTCCAAAGCCCTTCATGAAAATGAAAATATACCTTTGTATATTATTGCAAGCTTCACTCGCTCATACTCACTCTTGAGCTGAGCCATGGCTGTTGTACAGATGGATAATGTTATCATCATATTACGACAGCCCAAAAACTCATGGAACGGAACGCGTTACGAAATGAAAAGATGAAGTAGGGGAAAAAGTTTACACGAATGAAATTACATTAGGAATGTTATACTCCTCGGATACATAGGTACACAACAGAGCGTGTCCGATGCAGGAGCAAAAAAATCATCATCTGCACTAAAAATCAGCAAAAGCACCAACAACAACAAAAAATAAAAACGCGAGAGAAAGAAGAGCCACCAGGCTCAGACCAAACAGAAAATGGATGCTACTATGCAGATAGTTATTACACAATACAATGCAGAAATTCAAATAATATAAGTATCTTATGCATAAATGCAAACCAAACCAACATTGTATTCAAAGATGTGTACATCTTGTCTGACAGCAGAGTGAAAAAAAGTAGCAGAGGATTGGATTGTCCGTAGAACTTCATTGTTGTACACTTACGTAACATCTATCACTGACGGTTGTTGCAGACACGGATGTAGGATCCACTACTATGTGCATACAGTCGAGCTTATTTGTGCAAGCAAGTAAAGTAAGTGTATCGCAGGCCCGTAAAAACGAGGAAAGGGCTAATGCATAATACTACAACTTACATTGTATCATCTGGTGGTGGTGGAAAAGCAGAGGAGAGCAACATGGCACGTACGATTTAGTGCTATATGTACAAGACTAGTATAATGGAGATATAAGGACTTGTTTTATACGAGATATTATTATTTTCGTAAAACGTTCTTCTCTCTTTTTCTGTCATGGACATAGGATGCTTGGCTGGTTTGATGCCACTGCCATTGCCTTCCCATTTGCTTTGCTACTCCTGTGTTCCGTTCCTGCCTGATATCTCTGGGTAGTCGTGAATGCTTCAGCTCAGCCACCTCTCTTTTTTACTTGTTTGCTCACATAAAATAAATTGTACAAGAGGCAGAGAACGACAAGCGAAGAGAGAAGAGCGAGAGAACGCTCTTTGTGTGTTGTTTGGTATATGGTATGGATAGTGGTTGTTGGTTGGGGTTTCGAGTACTGGTGTTGTACATATGAACACAATCAGCCGCACGGTCTCACTTCAGTCAGTCTCTCATCTCATCTCATGCATCTTGCTCGCCCTTACTCACTTTTTGGAATTTTTGTGGGCCTTTTTTAGCGTTAAAAAAGGTTTTTGTTTGGTGGAAGTAAGTTTGCAAAGTGGTTGTTGCATGGTGGATATATGGACGGAAGGTTATTTTCCTTGCATTCATCGACATCATCATCACCACCATCATCTCAAACACAATACCAAGAGTAAAGACCATGACTGCTTCTGCTACTACAAACCAAGACCATTATGAGTTGTAGCACCATTGTAGTAGTTAATACATGAGAGTGAGCACATTTTGATAAAATACAGAAATAGCTTCTATGTATTTGTGTGTGAGAGTGTGTGCGTACAACAATAAGCACTTGGAAGTCAACAGCTTTATAAAAACAACTTGAACAAGTTAAATCTCCATTATATCACATATTTTTAGCCATTTTCTCATTCCATTCCATTGCATTGCCACAAAAAAGTGAAGTATATCCAGTTTGAAAACAAACCCATAGGAAAAAGCTTGCTAAACTATTTAGTTTCATTTTCACTTGTGCCCAGAGAAGATTCATATGACTATCTATGCCTAGATTCTCTCCTCTCACGAGTGACAGTGGTTGTGTGCAAGTGTTGTCGTAATGTAATAAAACATCGTTCCATAAACGCATTTTTTCGTTCCTTCCAAACATTTATGGTGGTTCTATCTCCCATTCTTTGCAAATATTTTGGTCTCCCCCTCCTTTCAAAGGGAAAATAGAATCAAAAGTTTTAAAGTGAAAAATATGCTACTTTTCTATTAGTACAAACAACTTGTTTCTTTTGGAAAGTGTGGAAAGCTGGAGCAAACATTTTTCCTTACATTTTCTCGCGCATTGAAAAGGAAAAAGGTTTCCAGAAGAAAGAAAGAACGGTTTTCTTTGTAGGAGATAAACTCTCTGAAAAGTGTTGTGTGTGTTTCTTGTGCGGTCGCCGGTGTCCAGCTGGTGGTATGTATGGTGCATAGCTAAGTGCCTCGACTAAACACCCAGAGAGCAGCTTCTGCACACAGTTTTTAGGTATTCTATTTATTCTTTCTCTTAAAGTCTTTGTGTTTAAATTGCAAACGTAGAAAAGAAAGTTGTTGTCTGAAGATAGGAGGAAAATCCGCCTCCTTCAAAGAAACAAGTGCATAGTAAACCGTGTAGACAGTAAGTACTTGTATGTACTACTACCCCCTAAATTATCCCACTGGACTCTCGCTCTCTTTGGACACTTTTTCCCTCAATTGCAAAGGATTGCTGAGGATTCACCGAAAGTAGACAAAGAGCTCATGTCGTGCTCTTCCAAACTAATTGTAGGAAGAGCACAGAGCCACCCAAAATCATATAAATTCGATACACTTAAAACACGAGCGACGGTTGATACATGAGTAGTGCAACGTATTAGTCCTCTTCTTTAAGTCTTCTTTTCTTAGTAGTCTTATCTTATGCTGAACTTCCTTCCATCCTGTCCAATCCACCGAATGTGTAGAAATACAACGAGATTTTGTGAGCATTGCATGACTTCAATTTCCAATATTGTCTGCTCCGGTGAATTGGATCATTACATGGCATGACCTCTGCTTCCTCTTCTTATTTTTTCTAGCCTTGTCTTCAATTCTTCTCTTGGATTTTCTCCATGCTTGCTTCATCAAGAACATTAACTATAGAGAGAAAAGCCAAAATGTAGGAAGTTATAGTTGGCAATGTTTGGCATAGATCTCGAAACACCGTAGATGAAAATACTAGTAAAACCAAGCCATGCATGTATTCAACGTATGTAATATCCGCTTTCCAAAGTTTCGGAGTTAAAGGTACTTCCTTACGGTTTTTACTGGTGTGATGTGATGGTTTCCTTGTCGTTGTCGTCAGAGGAAAAGTCATCCTAGCAGAAAAAAAGTTTGCTTTACTACATGATTAAACACTAGTCTTCTTGCACTACTTGTATCTTGATTGGAGGAGCAAGAGCCTAGACAAGACATGATTTTATTAGAAGAAGTCGTGTGTATACATGTGCTAAAAACTGTGAAATGAAATGGCTGGGAAAGGGAATAATATAAGAACACGTAAAGAACAAAGAAAAGTCACCTTTTTCTGGAGAGAAACTAAAAGCGAAGTTGGTTGGTGATACAATAAGTTAACAGATCTCCAACAAAAAAAAACGGGGGTTTCCTATTTGTTGGAGAGGAAAAGTTGATGAAAAACTTTTAGTCTTGGATGTTTCGTGTGTTTGTAACTGGGTCTTTCATAAATTTCATTTAGCGTTAGCCATCTTTGTATTTGATGCTCGGCTGATGGGATTACACAATTGGGGAGATCCTGAATTGTAATATCCTTATGGAAAATTTTAATTAGGTTGAAAAAGACGGGATGCATACAAATCCGAATTCACAAACTTCCAGTCAAATATATTTTTTGCCTCAGTTGAACTTATATGAAGCCCACACGGCTTCTGATTTCGGTCAAATGGGAGATGAAAGCTTTTATTCAAAGATATGCATACCGGGTTGATCGCCTGGATATCGTAGGATTTTCAATATGCTTCCCTTTCCAACCACGTTGTCAGGAAGTCTGTTTGAAATTTACTTTGGATTTAGTTTGATACTTTCTCCTTTTTGAATATATTTATTCGGATTCCCTTTGATGAAACTTCTTTTTTTACTTTCTGGTGAAAGTGGAATTTGACCAGGAGATAAAATGTATAGACATAGAGATAGTGATGGAATCTCCTTTTATCACCGGATATTCACAGAGTCTGTGAAATCCGATGCGTGTTCATATTATCATTTTGCGCATTTTGGTGTCTGGTTGAATTTGAGGTGAAGTTGTTTTCCACCATATTGATACCTTTTTTGTGTAAAATGAATAGATTACATTTTTCTACTGACTCGATCCTTTTTATTCAGTTACACCCAGAACTGGGTATACAGACTCCAGGAAAGCTCTTTACTTTCCCCCTTTTTTGCAAGGGAAATTGGCAAAAATTTCTTGTGAAAGGAAATACCACAGCCGAGAGGAATCAAAGACCACATTAAAGGACATAAAAACACTCTCCCTGTTTTTACACGGGGATAAAGGCAAAAAGACGCTTTCTGGTAAAAGGAAAAAAGCAGCGGAAAGGAGAAGGGCTATGCATAATAGATGCTTACATACATGATGGAGCACATGCATAATGCACTCGCAGAAAAATATGTGTTGTGTGTGGAGAAGAAGCAATGAGATTGTGATGCTGAGGGAATATGTCTTGAGAAAAAGAAAAATCGTGGCGAGTACTCAGTGCATGGTTCTGGTTCACTAGTTCACGTCTCTCCATGTTGACAAGAGCGAATATCACGGAAGCTCAACTGGCTTATTCCATCACTGCTGAAGAAAGGGAAAATAGAAGAAAAAAGTAGTTGCAGTACAGTGAAGAAGCGTTTGTTTGTCATTTTTCATATTTTCTTTCTGCTTCTGTCATATTTTGTTGCTCCACTAGTTCTGATCTTGACGATTATGATGATGATGATGGGACAAAATCTGATGAACATTTTCTTCATATGAAAGACCAAGATTTGTCCAAATGTCATGTCGTATTTGGACGGGCAGTTACACTCGGCATGGCTTCATTTGAGCCATGCTGTACAATAAGTCTTGCCTGTCTTGGAGAAGAGCTGCTGCTGTTGTCACTGATTTTTGTGGGGATAAAAAGTTAAACATTATTGAAGAATAAGTTGTAGTTCAAGCCAGGCTGTCCTAAAAAATAATGACAGATGAAATAATATATTACATACACGGTGCACTACACACAGCCCAATTTGTTTTTAGTGTGTTCACTCGCTCCCATATCGTTTTATGTACCTGACTCTTGCAACAAGAAAAAGGAATATCTCAATTTGCAGCTGTTTTTTTTCTACTTGGTATGCACTGTACTTCGCCAATTATCCATGTTTTTTTATACACTCTGCCATTTCCATGTCTTTGTGGGTGTAAAGAAAGTGTAGATAAGGAGCATGCAAAATGCATTGCAAAAGGTCGTCCAATGTCTAATTCATAGGCAAACATGATGCTCTCAAGTCCTGTCATCATCAACGTTGTTTCCCATTATCGTTTGCAATTGTAAATTGTAACAAGTTTTCTTGTCAAACAAGATGATAACAAGACGCGAGTTTTTTTTTTGAATGGCCTACTACATATATATATAGGTGGTGAACATGATGACACTGCAGTAGTGCGAAAATGTTAAGCATGTTTTACATGTGGATATGATATTTTCTTGTAAGACTCGACTTAGACGTCGTTGTCCTCATCTTGATTTCTTTTACAATAGGATCTCAGGTTCTCGTTTATTTTTTGGAGAATATGTATAATAACATTCCGTGGACCTTCGTCTTTCCAGTTTTGCCCTTTGTTACATACATGCATTTATAATGCTTTTAATGGCTCATGTTCTCCAACCAAAACCCTGGTCTGGTATGTATATCTGTACTACTTACTACTTGCATATAACATACAAAATGATTATGTTATGGAAGATCTACTTTATACGACATTACACTTATGGTGTAGATATATAGAAGCAATGGCAGTGGCAACAGCCGTCATGAAAGTTTAATGCTGTTCCATGTCATTTTCTGTAAAATCCATTTGCATACGCATATTTGTCTGAAAAGAGGCAAGAGAACTTTGACCGGATCCTCTTATTCTTTTTCACTACTTAGTTGCCATTCATGATGTTTTGCTTCCCATAACATTTCACTATTTCTTAAGTTACGAGTTTGTACCTATTCTCTTCATACTAAATTAATACCTCCTTCGTAGGCGAAAACAAGTACAAGAATTATTGTATTAGCGGAAGGAAAAGGGGATAAGGCAAGGTTGCAGTTATATTTTTCATAACATGTATTTTATGTGACCTTTGTCTCATAGCTCATCCTTCATTTTTTTGCTTGCCTTACGGAATCTTTTACTACTGCCAAGGAAGGCGACACCGCCTCTCATATCTCGTTGTCTGATGCATTTTTCTTTATTTCCTTAAATCCAACTTGTCAGTTGCTACATTATCTAATGTAATATCCTAATTTTCTCTTGTCTCATTCACTTGCATGAGACGTAGTCGCACAAAATCTGGCCTGTCAGTCGGCTCCTTTTCAATATTATGCGATATAGGTTAAGCTCGCTGCAGTAAAAAGTAAGTGTATTGTTTCAACAGTGGATGATACTAGTAACTGCGGAAGAAAATATTTTATAATGTGAAAAGTCTGGGATTTTGTACTTAATGAAACTATATTGTATCTTCTTGTAAAAAGTCTAGTCTACAAGTTCGCACTGTATTACCAGAAATGAAATGAGAATCTTCATTGGCACAGCTAGTGTCTTATTATTCATGTATTTCTTTTCCTTGTTGCTACAAGAAATTGCCCCCGAAGGAAACAAAAGGCCATAAATTATTTTTGCATATGCATAATTCTACGAACTATATAACTACATCGTACAAATATGTTACAATATGAAGCCTTTTCTTCTAAGAGACCGGCTTTTTGGCGGAGTCAACCGCGGAAAATGTTTTTCATGGGAAGAATAACGAATGAGTAAAATCCTGCAGTAGCGCTCTTTCTACACCTCCACTTCAACTTTCCCCTCTCAATGTACTCATTGCCATTGCTAATCATAAGTTTGCATATGTACAACTTTACTCGTTGTTTAACTCGTGGAGTTTTCCAAGAAGACTTGAGAAGTCTGTCGTCGCTACTGTGTATCGTGTATCACACAAGAAATTTTTTGGAACACATGAAAAATTATTAACAGCTCCTTACTCAAAATTGGCTGAGCACACGGCATGCCAAAAGCCACTTGACTCCACACTGTAGCAAAATTAAATTGGCAAAAGTTCACAAAGAGAACACACAATCATGGTATAATATACAGGGTTTTACGTAACAAAATAAATGCATAATGTACTTATATACATGTACTTTTCTTGTATCTACAAACTATACAAATGTTCATGCGTGGCTACAAGCACCTTTGCCTACCTCTTCAGATTATGCATGTGGGGTAAGGTTGATTCATTAAAGTGAAGTTGTAGTTGTGAATTGAGAGGTCTCATTTTGTCATAGTCATTCTCGTCCTCTTTCAGTAGTCGACAACCAAGTGACTAATCCACTAATCTACCTGGGGATTTGCATGGTTGTGTTGATAGCGCAGTTGAGCTAGGTCTCGAAGCATCAACGTAAATGTACTATGTAGTACTAGAGGTTTGAGATGTGATGCTGAATAGTACCTTACCTTGGCATTGGAGGTTTTGGCTTTACATTGTTTTACGGTTTACCATTTACCAAGTAAGCCTAGCTTTTGGAGTCTACAAACAATTTGTGTGTTATGTAGTTATGTTTTAGTGGTATTTGCAATAAAACATCCTTCTAGTGTCTAATCTACCGTAAACATTCATATATGTGCATAATATCCAGGTTATCATGTTCTTTCCGACCGTATTTTTGTACCGTTGATGCCCTGTTTCTTTGTCTTGATTATTGCTGCTTGTACTATTGTACTTTATTCCTGTCATGGGAAGGAAAAGACCTTTCAATAGGAGATATTGTGCTGTCGAAAATTTAGAGCAAAGGAAAGACATTTTGCATATTCGCTGCTGTCCATACTAAACAAATGGAGTATCGTTTTTATTGGATGAATACTGGCGATGACTACGCATAACGTATGGTATTTTAGGTGGAATAAAAAGTGGTCGTACAATATATAGTTCCCACTGCTATCATTAAAATGAATGAGATTAGTCATCTCCCTTAGTTCGCATCTCTTTAGGTACTTTGTTCTTATTTTGTCATCCCGAGACAATAAGCAGTTTTGTATACAAATCTATGCAGGTGCAGTTCATTTGCTCTGACTGATACTGGTGTGATGAGGTTGTTTCATGCTTAGTTATTTTTCATTGGTTTGAAGCTAGCATTTTTGAAACACAGTTTTTATCCCTTTTTTACAGTATTGTGAGAAAATCTTACGTTATATTTTTAGCATCCAACAATAAAAGTGCGAAATTGAATTTATAATTAAGAAGCAATAAAAGATAAAACACGAGAGACCGCTTTGTTTTATCTTTGTTTCTTTGTCAGTTCAAGTGCAAAGTTACTCACATTTACTACAGTAGCTGTCATCAATGTTTCACTTTACAACGGAAGAAGACAATGATATTATTATCAACTGCTTGTAATTGCAGGATATAGTCAATGAACGTACGGTCTTATGACTCACTATTCACTTCTAATTGCTACCGTACTGTGTAACATTCAACGGAATAGGGTTGTAAAGAGACAGCTTGTTAAAAGTGCTCAAAGTCTTTGTTTAATAACTAATTCCTAGTCTTTTATTAAAAGGTGATTTTTTCATTAGTGTGAATTTTAAGGCGAGTCTCTTGGTAAGAGTTTGGAACAACTGGTGCAAAAGGAGGTAATTGAGCTTTTATGTTAAATCATAATATTTGTGGAGAAAATCCTTCAATATCAAATATATAATACAACGGTATATTCAATACAATGATTGAAGTGGTGGCTTGAACTACCACTATATAAACGTAACTTTTTTTACCGTGTCATAAAGCTGGAGGAGCGAAACATTCCCATAAAACTAGCTTTTCAACCAATTTCCTAAAGAGAGACATTTTAGCTCATTCAAATTTGCTCGGCCATTTCAGTTGAGTTTATGTAATGCGCAAGGCCACTGCCAAGACATGGCTGTAAAGTATTTCATTACCTACTGAAAAAGCTGAATGAACATAAAAGAACATTTCAAACAATCATAATATGCATTGGATCTGAATACCTATCAGAATAAAAAGAAGGTTAAAATAAATACAGGTGCTCCTCACAAGTAGCTCATTGTGAAGAAAACTGTTTGCCTACTCTATATAACTGCCATGTCAAGAAAAGTAAATACGCCAGAAGGTGATTCCAAAGTGAGGTCATTGGCAATATTCTTGACTATTCTTGAGGGTATAGAAAAATGTTAGACTTATAAAAGTTTATGCTTTGCATTTTGCTGGTTTGTCCCTTTAGCATCTACTTTTAAAAGGGTTCTAATACCATTGAAATGTGCTAATTAAAGCCAAGATGAATTTAAATTAGTCATTACTTTTTACAGTTAAGTACAATTAGACAAGAAGACAACAGACCATCGCTGTCTGTTTATATTCTTTGGTGATTTAGTTTCCGTAAACGAGCGCGTATAGAAAGGTGCTTGACTCATCGGATAAGTTCTATAGAGAAAGGTTACGTATTGGGACTAGGCAGTAAAGGAGTGACGGTGAACACATGTCCAAAAAGGAAGTCGTAGCCACCAAACCATACTACCACCCACAAATAAATTCAACAGACACCGAATTAATTTCAGAGTAAAACTTCGTTGAGGCAATTTATACTTGTTTAGAGCTGGACTACGGAGAAGAGCAAACCTGACGTAATTTATCCAAATATATGGACTTATTGTCAAGCCTTTTGTTGCGTGTGCTTTGCGTATCGCATCTAATATTAGCCAAGTTTGTATTTTCACTCTAGCATTTCGACACTCAAGAGCCATGTGGTTCTCCCTCGAGTCGGCCTTCATTAGTGCTAATTACTGCAATGCACCACACACACTACAATTAACCATATCCTATATAGTCAATGAAATTAACACTTGGATATAAAAGCCATATTCATCCCACGTATGTGACAAAGGAGAAGCATACGTTAACTGAGGTTGAAAGGAAACCCCACCACAAAAAAAAGCCTACTATTCTAAAGAGAGAAAAGTGCTGCAATTGAAGCTCAGTCGTGACAGATTTATATTTATCAACGTTAATTTGTTAAGTGTTTAAGTATTTGGCCTTAAATTTGTATGCGTTTGCTCTCCCCTGCATTTGGCACTTTATCACATGAAAGTTCATTTAAATGATTTGGTCGATTTGGTCCCTAAACGGCAATTCAGCTGTCACATAAAATCACTTGATTTCATCACTCGTTCCTATACATAAACTCTACTCTCCTAGTCTGCATTTGTCACGTCATTGTTCAAACGTGATGTTGAATGTGCTATGTTTCAGCATGATTCATACTTTGATAAGGGAAAACAAAACATTGTAGGCACTCTCATGTTCTCTCTCCAACTTTTACCAGCAGGGTTCTCCTCATCCCATATTGCTTTTCAAGTCATGTAACGTAACGCTTGAGTTTGACAATCCATATTTTTATCTGATTTGAACTCATGACTAAAGAGCCGTAATAATATTCATTACGACTCGGTTCATCAAGCTTACAACACCATAGTGGCATAAATAATAGGTACATTGCCAGCAAATGACTTTTCATCCTTTCTTCTCCTTTTTTTCTACCTTCATTCAGAACAAGGCAGTTTAAGAGTGAAGTATGCAGTCAAGTTTTTTTTACGCTGAGGACATAACTTTAGAAACCGTATGGTTTCTGTTAGTACGGTCCAATGTAATGTACCTGTGGCAGACGCAGTCTGAATCCAAAATGCTTGATTTTTTCTATTCCATCTCGGGACCCGGCACTAACTCATTCAGTCGCTTGAAGTTGAATTCGAATATCACATTACTTATGAGCGTCATGGTAGATAGATTCATCCAAAACTTGTGTTGGTGCTCATGTCACGTACGATGCATATAGTGAATGCATAATGTACGCGTTACTGTCTCCGCATAAAATCTCAAAATGATATAAGAACATAAAGTAATGAGCTAAAAAGGAATGGGATAGTTGAAAAGTAAAAAATGTACGTAGCTCGTACGTGTGCATAAGCTCAGCTCAGAATACGTAACTTTCTTAGAATGAGTTTATTTTGACATATTTTTTGCACATGCTTCTTCTTACGGGCCGTTTTTGCTTTCTTCAATTCAGTTTGCTTGTCTGCATACGAATGAATCATACAATAAGAGAAGGATTGAGAATTCAAGCAAGTGCAAATATATGTGACATCTGTAATTGTGCTTAATATAAGGTACGAACCTCCATTTACAATCTATTGTGTAGTGTGCTGCATTGTGGCATTACATATTACATAATGACTATATGTATATTATATCTACAATGAGATATAGCACAGGTAACAGTTGCTTTTCTACATAAACTAAGTAGACAACACAACAAGACACACGACAGGGATAAATGAAGTTGTACGAGGTGGGAAGGGATGCGAAACAAAAAATACCGTAGGAAAGTGTCATTTTATTACAGCCAAGTATTTTTCAATGTCGCATTATTACGAGCCACCAACAAAGCTCAGCCATAGCGCACCGAAAATTTCAGACACTCAAGCCAGGCAGGAGTGGCTACAAACAGGAAAAAGTTGTACGAAATACCATTAGCCAAAAAAGTGTATTGAGCATTTATACCTACCGCACACAATAAAGTTTCTTTATTTCGAATCTTTCTAGTGTGACGGAGGAGGCTTAGTAGCATGAGCATAATATCAAGACAAAATTACTTTCTAGATGTCTCAATTGAGGAGAAAATCATGATATGAAATGGAGTTTTTCATAGTTTACTACGTCCTACAAAGAAGCACATCATCATCATCCTTCGAATGCCACCAACCACTATAGCACCGCCATCATCAAGGTTAATAACGTGTATTTTCTTCAGGGTTAAAGAGCCATAATCCTGTACGACACGGTTCCTTGTATATAATAAAGAAAGCGTAATAATGCTCATACATTTTCTATTGTAATATAATACGTGCTAACATTGTCCTCGTAATATGATCATGTGGCAGTAACGAACTTCTTTTTCGGTATGTACCAGAAGGAATGATGATGATTATGTGCTAAAGACAAGTTTATTGCCTATCAAGAGTGCGTCGTAAAAATGTCTGAACAAAAGGCATCCTTTTGTTATGTCCTTTTCTATCATGCAGTTTAAAGGAGAAATATAAATTTTTGCGGATGGAGGCTACGCTTCAAGAAACTAGTAGAAATCAACTAGGCGGAAAGATGTGATGTGTCTGTATCGCGTATCCTGTTGCAATCTTCCTTGTTTTTAGCAATGGGTGGTGTAGGATATCACTGATACTGATCCTGAAATGTTTTTGATTGATTGTTATCGATGCGCCCCGCTACTTGATTTGATAGATGAGAAATAATGAAGAAAGTTCGGAGAGCCAATGAGATCCTAAGGGAGTGGTCTGTTTGTTTGACATCCTATTCGTTTTCCATTTCTACAAATTTCTTTTTCACTAAACATAATAGTTTGAGTTTTAGTACGTATGTGTGTGTGCAAGACTATTCGTATCCCTTTTCTCAGCTACAAAGAAAACTGCGCCTTTGCTTCAACTGAAGGGGTAGAGACGGAACCAATTTCCTACTTGGCAGATTCATGTGACTCGTCCTGACATTTTTATAGGCATTGGAGAATATTCAGGATAAAGTCTTGGCTCTCAGAATGGCAGCAGCACATACTTTCTTTACCACTTCATTCGATTCTGGTATGCTCATCTCGCTCATCTAAGAATGTGAGACTTGTTCTTTTGTGTGTATCTGACCAAGAAATCAAATTGAATCGAAAATGATGGAATATAACAACTATCACGATACTAATGATTTCATTGGAATCCATTAGTCTGCTCGTTTGTACGACTTGTTTTTCTTCTCAAGTATCTCTCAACAAGATGGATAGAGCTGGGAAAAGAGAAAGCGCTTTGATGTCGCTGACGCTTATTAGAAAAAATTGAATTAAAATCCGACGTCTTTTTCGAGATTGATAATTAAAATGCAATAAAAAACTCAAAAGAGGCATGTATGTAGAGCATACCGCATTTATACACAAAATTAAAAGCATCCTTGCCATCTCCCCATCGACCAACTTTTTTCTGAGTAATTTTATTGCTCGCGTGGAATTGCTTTATTATTAGTTTTCTCGTCAAAAATTTGACATGAAAATGAAAGACCAGTCCGTCTACCATCTTCACTCATCGAATTACTTATATTCATCTGCCTTTTCTCAGTCTCGGCATCCTACCTTCAGTTTTCGCCCAATCTACATTCTCTTCGTGCACTAATAACCTTAGGAAAAAACTCCCAAAGTGGAGTTGGGCATGGGATCACAGCCAAGGGAGTATGGACGGACTTTTCTCCAACTTTCTTTCCAGTTTCTTAGCGAACACATTACTACTTTTTGCTATTAGTGCCGTACAATATTGTAGGAGGTTTAGTTACGCAATGCTTGTCATATATATGGCAAAAGTGAGATTGGATTGGAGTAGATGATGTTGGATGCTAGCTGGTGTGGTGTTGCAACTAAGCACGAAGCGACAGCGACAAGGCTCGCTCCAATAGTTCAATAATCCATACAAAACTTTAGTCAGGATCGTGGTGAGCATTACTATTACTACTCCCACAACAACTTCAGCTCCCTTTGGCCCACAGCAATGCTATAAATGTATCTGGAGCCGAAGCATTTTGTATGGGTCCCATTAAAAACTATTGGGTAACCCTTGGCTGTGCTTTGCAGCAGCTGGTTCCAAAATTTCATAAAAACACTATATAAATGCATCTTAAAGCAAAAAGTTGGAGTGAAAAATCCGTAACAGTATCGGCAGTAGAGGATGTTAGGTACGTCTTATACATACGTTTGGCTGGTGGTGATTGGCATTGGTGTTGTGTGTCGAATGTAATAATCATAACCATCATCATCATCCAACCGAGAAGAATTGGAGAAAGTTATATGCAGATGGAGGAGTCAGCACTCCTTGCCCAGTCCCTCACTCACTGGGCGTTGGGAATTGAGCAATACCGATTTTTAAGCCTTTTGTATCGCCTCATATTTTGTTGAAAACAGGAGCCAACTTTAAAGAAGTTTATCCCTTCAAGCAACTCAAGATCAAAATAAAATGAATGAAATGGCCAACTACTATGTATAGTGACCCTTTGAGTCTCTAGCCGGAACAATGGATATACTTATACTCAAGTATACTAACTGTATATCCACAGGGACGGTAGCTCACTTTCGCCAGAGCAAGGAAGCAGAATATTAAAACTCCTACACACGTCATGAAGGATACTGTAACATGTATCACCATATTAGGTTGGCAGCTTACACGAGACGAAAGCCGGAGAGGAGCTCTCTCTCACAACAGAACAAAGAAAATGGCGAGCTTCACTTACTCAAGTGTTTTTTGTTGCTGACAGCCAGCTGAGAACTTTCCCTGAAGAACCGAGCAGCAATGATACTATTATTGCTACACTGAAAGCAAGGCACAGATCGGTCGGAGTAGCAATTCCCTACTGCCATTATCACCATCACATCACCCTCCAATCCAAAAGTACAAGTATACATAGTAGTTAAGCAGTTTTTCTTTGCTCCTGGCTTGGCCTGGCTCTGTCCAAATGGATGAATGGAGAAAGAAAATCGTGGTCGCAGAAAGAGTAGTGAAGAAAGAGTGCATCATTTGATTTATTTTCTGTGTGAATGCTTTTCCATTGGCGTTCTCATGTTTGGCTCTCATATTCTTGGCTGAAGTAATAATAAAAGTAATGGTGATCAGCTCAGGAAAAAGTGCTATATGGATGTTTCGTACGTAATGACTCCCTTTCCCGAGAGAGACAGTTTCGCTGATTTCAGAGTGATCAATGTAGAATGAGGATTTGAGTTCATCAAATCCCACCAAGCCAATAATTCGGTAATGGTTGGCTTTGTGGAGTCAATACTGTATTCAACATTAAAAGTTGATAGCTTTGCTTGATGGTATATGTATATACTTATATAGCTTGATTTTCAATAGAATAGGCAGGTAACATACATTTTCTTGAACTGGATTTGTAAAAATTGCATTGTGCTTTCACCACCAAGCTTTGAAAAAAATACGTCAGTCAGTCAGCGTCAAAATATTGATGAAAGTTAAATATGCGAATACTCTCACTCACCCATCCTCTCTCCGTTTCATTTCGGTTAAGATACTGTTTGGGAAATAGTGAATTTCTTGATGAACTGCTCAATATAGCATCAGTTTTTCATACTACAGTAGTAATAGTAGTTTTTCCAATACGAATGGATGAAAGTCACCATAAATAATATACTTTGGCCACAAATATCCTACTTTTCTTGTGGATGTACTAGATTATTTTGAGATCAGTATGAAGTATGAGGGTACACGCTCTGGGTGAAAGTTAACTACACGCATGCCTTGGCGCATCTAGAAAGTAATCTAACTTTTCAGCTCTAGCTTCCATGTTTCTAGCAAGCAAGTAAGCTTTATTGCTGTTTATATGAGCAATAAAAGGAAATTGATTTGCACATTATTGGTATCTTTCTTTATGTCATTGTATTAAGTTTTCCTAAAAATATTTGTTTAAATGCACAGGGTTGTGCAAATGTTCACTCAAACCCCTATTTTTTGGAAGAATTTTGTCTATCGATATATTTACTGTTTTTATGATTTCCTTTGCATTTCCTTCCAACTGTCACTGACATATTGAGCTAATTGGATATGGCACTGTTTGATACTGTTACAAGTGCAAGCAATTTGTCAAACAAATCGACTCATTTCACTCATATGCATAAGTTTTTTTTAGCTGACGGATTGGCCATTATGAGTATCTCGCTAACTCTTAGCCGTTGGTTGGAAGCTATGCAAAAAATATGGGATCAAAAGGTTAGCTGGTGGCCTAGCCGTAGAAGCCTTACTGCGTCTCACTCGCCCCTCACACTTCGAATGCATTCTAAATTATTGCGTTGTTTACGGACATAGACATAAGTATAATACAGCAGGAAACTAACGATGTGATACATAATGTAACATTGTAAGTAGCATGTTTCTTAAATACCAAACGAGTAGGTAGTATGCGTTGCAGCTTTCCTGACATTTTTGTCTTTCGAAACAAACGAACAATATGACATTCTCAAGATGAAGGCTAAGTCATTCGTTATATATGTACTTAACTATTTATATATAGTATTAGCTATAAGAATGCAGACAGTCGGAATAAGCCAAACAATGTTTGGCCTTCGCTAATCCCAAACTTCTAAAAGCGCACAGCCATGTAACTTTGATATGTAGTCCCATGAAACTTGTCCATGGGAAAAAATTTAACGAACAAATTAATTATCTTCCAATTCATTAACGAAATCCAAATTTCTTTGATATTTGCAGAAAGGCGTTTTTCAAATGGAATGCGAGGTGACTTCATCTCCAACCCCAGCATACGGCGGTGGTAGCCGTAACGGAATGGCTACAAATGGATCAGGTGTGTCCGGCACTCCAAGCCCATCTGGAAGAAGTTCCAGTTCACCAGGCTCCGGCGGAAAGTCTCATCTCCATGTTGGCTTCATGGACAACGGGGAAGTGAAGGAGAAACGGGAAAAGTATCTCACTGCCAAATATGGGAGCCATCAAATGAGTCTCATTCGGAAACGACTGTCGGTGGAGATGTGGCTTTATGATGAGCTCCAAAAACTTTATGAGGATCCTGTAAGTAAAACTTTACATAAATAAAATACCATGTTCCCTTTCGGCGTAGTTTCTTTGTATTCACATTCACTCGCTCATGTTCATATCATGTCAGCCTTGTCAATCTTTGTATATTTTCGTTTTCTTCATACTTCATGGAAGGTCTTCCCATTCCCATGCAAGGGGAAAATGTCAAAAATATTTAGTTCATGATTTTTCTTCCATTCTACCTACTCGCTTTTAGCTTTTAGGACAGTGCAAAAAGAACAATACCACAAAAGAGCTTCTGAAATTGAATTTTTGCTCTTCTGTTTAGTCTCCAGTGTTTATGTTCATCTGAGAGTACATGAAGCTGTGAAAACAAACTCAGCAGCAAACAATCCAAGTTTTTTGACAAGGCTATGAAACATGATCTTCTATACCTTGCCCTATACATGCATACATACAAACAACCTACCTAACAAAACAATCAAGAGGCTACACCGTGTGTGCTCATTCAGAACACGCTGGCATTTTTTAATTACGAAAAAATTCATATGCGTCAAAATAATGAAGACGTTATTTTAAGCTTGAGCTTCAAAGGATTATAATAGTGTAGGTATCATGCAATTCATGCAGAACCCGTTTTCACATAAACTTTTATGTTTCACAGTGATTTTAGTACATGTTTTTGTTTGTTTGTAGTTTTATGAGATCATTTGGGAAACCAAACAACATACTATTTGCTTCCTCTTTCACAATTAAATTTTATTTCCTTTTTGCTTTTTTATCCAAGCTCCGAATCTTCATTGCAATCAAAACAGGTCCATATTAATCTATCGTTTGTTGAAAGTTATGAGATAAAACTTTTTCATGATAACAACTAACAACATGCAATTATGAGCTTTTGTGTAGTTTTTGGAAAACTACAAACGAAATCTTTTGAGTCCGTTTTTACTTGTTTACTTTTCATGATCCTCATTAAGCAATATTTCAACACAGATAACCGTGTTTTAGCTTCTGTTTAGACTTCTCTATGAATTTAAAAAAGACCCTGTTGTATGACTTTTATCATGGAAGCGACAAAGGAAAAATAAAAATGTCATGTTTGCATACTGCAAATGTTTATATGTAAACGTTAACCAAAAAGCAAAAAAAGTGAAATCCAATTCCAAACCTTGAAGAGTTGTTCTTGAGCTTGAGGCAGCCTCAATTGAGCCCTAAGGTTTCATTAGGACGGAAGTTGGGTGATCTGTCGTTACGTCATGTGAATCTGGGAAATCCTTTAAAATAGACAAAAAAGAAGTTTTGAGCTTTTCGTCGGTTGTTTTTAAACAATGGAGCATTTGTGTCTGCTTCTGATTTACACATGCAAACCTACTTACACTCATTATAGGATCTCAAAGCCAAGCCTACAAGACAAAAGACATAACATCTTTCATGCATCGGAGATGGATATAATTAGGAGCGCCGCATTGTATCTCTCCATGGTTTAATATATTTCTTGACTTCTGGTAATTTCGCGACAATACAGGATAGGTACATAATAGTCATCGCTTCGGCTGCATAATATGTGACAGCATTGTTGTTCGACTTACTGAAGTGTAAAAATCGCATTGTTGCATGATGCAAATGCATTATACCTGAAGAGCATGTTCTACAACAGAAAATTACATAATTCCTTGAACTCAAACTTTGATGCAGTCACGCTGCAAATCTTTCTTCAGACTGAGAATAGTATAAGATACAGGCTCTTGTTTTTGAGATGCATACAGCGTTCAAGTGAAACCAAATCGCAGCAGAAATTAGCGTAGCGACTCTTCTTATGAGACACCAACAGATTTTGAGAAAATTCTCAGGATCACGAAGACTGAGACAAGGAAAATATTGTGCATGAAGCTTTTCCTCGTACTAAAAGAAAGAAATGGCTAAAAAGGTTTCGTTCTATCGTCTCCTGCTATGATGATCATCTGTCATGTGTTGTCGTTCACGTTTTTACACACGACAGTTAGTTGACGTTGACAGCTCATATGAAATTACTTTCAAAGCCATTACTCATACGTTTGGGGCAGTTTAACTTGCACTCTCGCATTGTTTTCACATAATGCAATATGACGCCAGTTGTTTGAGAAGGGAACCGGAAGAACCCGAAATTGAGTCGTCGCATATGTATTTGTATTGTGCAAAATTTCGTTAAAATGTCGAAAAAAGACATCACCAGTGCAATCATAATCATATCATCATTAGAAGGAAACAATATAAAGCTAAAAGCCATTTGCAGGAAGGAGCTATAGAATTTATGAATGCATGTGTAAGTATATAACTCCTGCACACGTGGATGACTTGGCATGTGTAGGTAAATGTACTTACAGTAACATAAAAAACATTTTAGTCTGCCATAGCCGTCAAAGCATTTTCCTTACTCAATATTAGGACAGCACCCCACCTCCGACCTTCCCCCGAGGTTGCTGTTCACTGTCTCGAAATTAAATATATAACCTGTAAAATAATTTAGTAGACATTGATGCGTTTGTTATTTACTCCTTACTCAGTGGCCATGTCAGCATGTGAATCCTTTCAATAATGCAAAGAAAGATGTTACATGTCACAAGAATAAGTAAGAGCAGTCATGCTATGCGGTTTCTACAGAGCAACTAACCCAGGAGCATCTTTTGCACGTCCAATTTAGGACGCAATGTGTAAAAAGGAAAGGAGTAAGAAGACCCCTACTATTTCCACTAGCTCAGCTTATGAAAAGATTTTTATAGCTTTTTTTTCTTCTCTGCAAATCGTCATGAATGAATGCTACATGCTGTTTCCATATTATGACCACCTAACCACCCTCCGTCCGTTGACTTTATTTCTCTAATTTATGACAGAGGAGAAGTGTGATGCCTTAAAATACGAACATCATCATACACATATCCTGATTACATGAAATAAAGTCTCACTGGACCGCATGACGCCACATTCCCATATATCACAAATCAAATGACTCATGTAGTCATTTTGTGGGTTAGCTGTTGCAGAACCACGATGGAAAATAGAGCAATAGTCTCCACCCCATGCACGATATGTACTTTTTACTTTTGTTACTCGCAGGCTCTCATATACGATAACTGAAACAAGGTTCAAGGAGCATATGGTTCATAAAATGTTACATAAGGATTTTTTACATAATAAAATATCATGGGTGTTGATAATTTGTTGAACCACATTTGTAGTGTGTGCACCTCGGTAAGTAAAAACGAAACCACTATATAACGATCACTTATGTGTTGTGTCTGCCTACTTCGGCATGGACTCTTGCTAAGTAAGTAAAAACTGAAGAATATTAAATTCTTTGTGGTAGACATCGAGAAATTGTTGATGATAATATAACGACACAAGAATACAAAGGTAGGAGCTGCTCGTGCAGTGAGGTGGTACTGGTGATGCAGAGTACTCAACCAAGGTAGCACTCGTTATGTTACACACAAAAACTGTGAAGTGAAACGATCCCTGAAGAAGCGCAAGCAAAATTTGTGGCATACTTTTCTCCTCTTTCATACCATGTTGTCCAAGCGTCTAGTCTGGTGTGTGAGACCCTTGAGAAATGCAAAAAAGAAGGTTTTATGATCACTATATTATTATTTTCAGCATAAACCATCATTTTAATTCATTATGCAATGAAGCTGGTTACCACACACAGAGACATACGTGAAAATAGCACCTTGAACATTTTAAAACGTGCTGTTCTACGGTAGATAATGCATTTTGAGTCAACCAGACAATAGCCAACCCCTTGTAACGCCTTATTATATAGACTTGTTCTGAAGATGTTTACCAACACACTTATTTTGGAATCGCAGTGGTTACTTTATGTCAAGGACAGTTGACCTTTCCTTTCATTTAATCGTTATAGATTATCCTTTTAATTGTAACTTTGTTGCAAGACTGCACAGATGTTACAACAGACGCTTGTTCATTGTCCTCAGGTCTCAAGTAGAGCCTACATATGTAAGCCTTGTTCCTGCCGTTTATTTGCTTGCTAAACATGGTGCAGTGAGGGTGCTTTATGAATTTTTCACTTGTTTTTTGGTAATTCATTCATGATTTATTTTGCTGCATTGCCCTGTACCTAGTTCTTCAAAAGATAAGCATAGGAGAATAAGAAGTATTAGGCTCACCACACCTCCTACATTGTATGTATGATAGAGATAAACAGAAACGCAACAACACAATAAGTGTCCTTTTTATTTGGCTTTTAGAGATTGTAGTAACTAAATACATACGCTTATAGGCTAGTGATCTTAAGATCAAGTACGGTTCTGCAAAAGATGTAAAGTTGCTACTAAAATTGAATATTGCTTGTGCCCTTGTTTGCTACGCCTTCCTAACTTTTGTTAGATTTTTATTCTAACCTTAGCCAACATGCTCGTAATGTGTTCAATGCAGAGGGACGAGGACTTATGTGTTCCTCTTAATCTTTATGTGATCAAGCAAATAGTTCAAGGTTAATGGTCTGATGTGCAGTTTAGAAGATTAAATTCAAGAAAGCCCCATCATGAAACTGTAATCTTTATGGAAGTTAGTCGGACGACCTAGTGTCATTTAAAGACATTGATTCGATTTACCAGTCTGATAAATTTGCGATTCCAGCAACTATACAAAAAACGTTCTGTATATAAGTACTCGTCCCACAAGAGTTTTGGAATAGTAAAAGTACTCCATGCATGACTATAATGCATGAGCCAAACTTCCGTATTGCAAAGTAATCGTATTAATGACAAGAATTCGTTAAAGGTTGAAATTCCTTTGGGTAATGTGATGTATCTTGAGCTGGGCGTGTGCAGAAAAGTACGGCTATATACATCGTAGCCATTATGAGACGACAACAAAAAGTGTTTTAGATCAGATCACAAAGCACTAGGATTAAGGAAGGATTTGGAGAAAGAAATCTTGCCAAGATTTTTGCAATGACGATGTTGTCGGATATAAGATTTCTGTTTGTATGCATACTCTTGGTACCAAACTACCTTTAAAGACTAAATTGAATTGTTGATCTGATCGATATTCTAGTGTAGTAGTTTGTCTCCAAGTTTTAGTACGATAATGGAGACTCTTTCGATGAATTCACTCCCAAAATATCCTTTGTTTTTGTTTTTTTCTATTTGCGATGCGATTGGCTATTCAGTTTAGCTAGAAATACTTATTTCTGAAGAAAGCACTACAGTCTACAATTCGTATAAATACGCGTTCACTATATGAGCGACAAGGAATAAATATATGGATGAATATATATTGTCAAATGTCGCGTCCCATAACTGGAGAGACAGTTTTGGTACATTTTGACATAAAAGCTTTTATTGGAAAGCGGATGTAAATTTTCCAAAAAGGAAAATATTATTATTAGATTAAATGCACATACAAGAAGAAAAACTCAGGAGAACTAAAAAGTTTATATCGTACGTGTGTGAAGGTATAAAGCCTCACAACATCCCGGAAATAGAAAGCAGAAATAAAATATACTTCTCCGAATATTCATTAAGCACGATCCTTTAAGTTGACATTTGTCATAATCATCACCGTCATGTATCCAAATGGTATTGTAAACCATTTTATGATTATACTTTCTCACGTTGCTTATTAGGTTTTATTCTAAACTAGTATGAAAAAAGTAACATCAATTTTTTTTCATTCTGATTCACTCTGACTGTGGCTGCATGCATATTTAACGTGAAATGGAGCTGAAATAGACGTGTTTATTTGGAACGGAGGCAAGTGGTCGATCCAAAAAAAACTCGATAGGAATATTGAATGTAGAAGAAGCATAAATGATGAGGTTTTATATTATGGGTGTGTTTTAATGAGGCACTATGTAATTTGCGGTTGATACGTGTTACGCTCGAGGATGTAAGCGGGATACTGGATGTAGGTTGATAGGGTTTGGTCTCACACTTTTGTGTAATCAAACCTTGTGTCTTTTGTGATAAACACCTGACTTACATACGTTCTTTTTTCATGGAACATATTCCACAGCGTGTTTGCCAAATGATTACAAAGTCGACTGGCTACTCTAATGAAGGAGAATCGATCTCCCACATTGTCTGCAATGCTGGCTCTGCATAAAATGCAGATAAGAAAAGCAGGGGAAAGCTAGCCTAACGAAATGAGAGTGATCCAAGTAGGCCAATCAATTTCATGATCTGTAGACTACAAACAAAGCCACTGAAATAATGATATTTGTCCATGCCAAGCCAATGATGGTATCAGTAACTTGCAAAAACAGCCGTTTTATGAGCACCAATGGAACACCAGACAACCATTTCCTCCAATCCTATAACTTTCCCCAACAGACTAGTGTCCATATTGGACAAGTTTTTACTGTCATTATGTCAAATCATGCAATTCACAAAGAGAAAGAAAAATAAAAATTCTGCTGAGTACCAATACCAGACCGCGTTGGTGGTATTCCCCTGTTTTCTCTGGGAAATGGTAGTGGGTGAAAGGCGTCATTATGCCGGTCGATGTTATTGTGCAACCTTAATCCTAAACACATTTCCATGAGTTCTATCAAATGGGACGTGGTTTTCCAGTGTGACTTTCATGTTGATTGTATCCCGTTCCTCGTTTATACCTTTCGTAATTGGGAGAGAAAATAAACTCCTTTATCGGTTTTTATATGGAGTTCCGCGTAACAAAAAAACAAAGAAATGTAATGATGGAGGAATGACCGCTGACCAGTTGGTTTACGTTAAGAGTACAAACAAAGACTAAACATTACAAAATTGCTGGTGAATATAAGACTAAACCGTTATATAAACAAATGCCGACTGTCGATAAGCCTTTGTCCTTCAGTTCGGCTTCAGAAATATTTGGAGAAAAAATGGATCGATCATAATGTGGACAAGCAATAAAAAACTGTACTACATTCATATGAAATCATTGACTGAATTCTTATTCATTAGCTCAACCTGCGGTAATATGCTGAATGCGATCGTTTTTTACATTTCTACAATTGTATCTGATTTATTATAGCCACAGCAGTTGTCTCAGATTATTACACTTTGTATCTTTAAAGAATACGAATGTAGCCCTGAAAGTACATGCTCCCAACCATCCTTCAAGAGCAGCTTAATGGCACGTGTTGAAATAAAAATAGTTTTATAATGCATTTTTCTGGTTAACGAACGTAATTTACTGTGGCCCTGCGTTATGTTGCGGAACCAGACCACGAAGAGCGAAACTGGTCACTCCTCCTTTAATTATTAAGTGATATATTACACCTTCTTGAAACTGGAATTCTCGCATCATGAAACTTATATAGGTTTCCCCCTTTGTTCAAAGTAATCACCGACAATGTACCAGAAAGGTAATTAGGTACGTGTAACTCATCTCATGTGTAGTATGTTCAAACTCGTTCCATAATTTACACCTCTCAGTCTCAAGTATGTAAACTCGAGTTCTTGAGTATATGGCTCTTCTTGAACTAAAGAATATTCATCAACGTCATTATGGAATTATAGAATTGGCTAAACACCCCATTCCAAAGCTTATATTGCAAAACTAATAGCTTTTTCTCATGGCTCATGAATTCATCAAGCTTCTGGTCATTACTTCCAGAAAAACAATACATAGTATATCTTTTTTTTTTTGCAAGCTAATGTTTTAACGTGCCCACTCGCCATTTCATTTCGTATTCATTTACGATTGTGAATAATAATAAAAATATATGGCATGGTGTGAGTTGTCAATTTTTACTGTGAGCACATGAGCACAGCTTATGCTAACTTGCAAAGTTCTTGGACCAGACAATTTCCGAAGAATCCAAACCCCTAGTTATCAAGCTATATTATCATCAGATCAAAAGATTTTATGCATATTCTTTAGAATTTATGTACTTAAGTATCTTTCGACACGCGTGTACGCATTCCGGCTCATTTCCGAGGAAGACTTTTTCATCAATCGTCTGAAAGTAGTAACCCCGTGGTGGGTTGTAGATGTGGGATAGTGTATTTTATTTACGAAATCCTTGCGATTTTGAGTATATGATATAAGAAGTTTACCTTTTCTTATTATGCAGATATATAATATGTTGGAGTAGGGAGTGAAAGGATAGACTGATTGGAATGAGCAGAGCAAGCATATTTAGATACTAACTCGTCTTTTTGTTGATTCCATCTCGGCATGAGTTTAGTTTGTAGCAAGCACGGTTTAACGTGGGATGACGATGGAAGTTTTGTTAAAAAATGAGAAATTTACTCAAATAGAATGATTACTTCTATTGTTAAGATTACATAACCGTATATGCATATTCATATATGTTTACAACGTATCATACGCAACACATGAATGTTTACAAGTTCTGTTGAGGATGTGCTTTGCATTTACTTTTAACAATATATCCAAATTGAAAAGAAAAAGATCTTGATTTAGCATAGATCTTCAAATCGTCAGACATTGCTTTATAGGCGTGTTAATCTTTTTTGAAAGATTCTTAAGAATTGAAATTCTAAAGGTTGTAGGTAACAATTTTTGGAGCAATTCTTCATTTTTGGGGTAACGAGAGAGATTCATAAGGATGCGATTAGGTAGTTAAAAAGAAAATCCTTATAAAGACACTTCGAGTTAGATGAAAACATGTTGAAAAGAATGGTTGAAAAGACAAACTAATCCAACTTTGGCATTTACTTCAAAGTTTTAAACTAAACCAAACACATTCAGACGACTAATTAAAAATGAAACATAGTGTATATTTCATTTGTGCCCACCAGGGATGTTTAGTACAAACTTGTAACTTGTGGCGTTCCTTTATTTTAATTATATACGAACCCATTGGCCCTTATACTCAAATGACGCCGAATACACCACATTATCTGCATATGCATAGCACATGTACGTATAATTATCTCCGTTGGAGAAGAGTCTGATTAATTGCGTCCTTCCGCTTATATCATATCATACTCGTAACTTTAGCCACCTCAAAAGAAAAAGTTTCTTAAGACTGTATAATTATAATCTGCGGTCTCTGTACTTGCACTTGTCGATTTGAAAAAGGAAACTGAATGGGTGGGTTCACCAAGAAAATAATCTTTTATACGTGACTACTGACGGTGAGTGATTTGAGATTTCAGGGCTGTATAAATGAAGCAGATATACGTGGGCGTGCGTTAGTATTCCATTCTGTCCTTTCGCGTCTGTACAAACGTTCCTTTATAATCACAGTGTATCCTCTACGGGCATCGTCATTCATTAGCATGTGAACAACTATTCATATAATATGTAGGCATTAGTATATTGGATCAGGTAAAAAAGTATACTATTATTCAGGAAGCAATGGAAATGTATCATGTGTGTGTATCATTGTACTTCAAACGACTTAAGGAAAACATTCATACCTCATTTAAAATCAGTCCAATGAAACTGAAGCCTCAATGCTGCAGCTACGGCACGTATTCCATGATACCATTTGCAGTAATTTTGTTATATAAACTTTAATTACAAACCATGTAATTGAGTCATAATGCTCATTATACGTATATAAAGCGCTTCTCGAAATTTTTACAGAAATCAGAGTTGCGATAAACTTCAATGATATCGCATCAATGCATATGAATGTTTCTCATCCTTATTCTGAACTTCACACTTAAATATGGTATAACTCCCGTGTAGACATGGGTGTAGAAATTTTGAAATTTGATGTACATTTAAACGAAAACGGATGTGGTTGGCTGAATGGTAAAATGATTTTTTTAATCATGGTGTTTTGCCATTGTTTTCATCCATCTTATCTTGTTTTTATCCATTCTTATTCTCATCAAAATATTTTTAACGCAAAGAAAAGCTGTGGAAGCAGTGCTACATACAAACAGAAAACAAACTGGTAATAAAATGGGATTAACACTCCAACCCAAAAATAATTGCAGCAGTTGATCTGCATTTTTCCGTCCTTCTTAAGCACTTAAGAATTTGATTCTAATGAAGCCGAATTCATCAAGCCTATTTTTAGTTTAGTCTGCTCTGGCTTCTGCAAAGATGTTTGAAGGACATCCATGATGAATCGAATCATGCAGTACGTATTGTACGCGTGTGCTTATAATTTTTCATTCATGTACGAACTATTAGCATGAAAGAATACAAAAATGAAATTGGCAGCTCGTGATTTGTGCTGATAAACTGTTCCATTTAGTTTTCTTGGCAAGTGCTCATGTAGAAAATTAACACTACAGACGTTTACGAAATGATTAGCATTTCACCAACAGCACAGATTTAAAATGCTGCTTTCACAAGGCTGCTGCCTTGCTAAATGGCAAACAATATATTTCATGCTTATATGTTTATCTTAGATAACATTGAACATGTTTGCCACAAACTCAAAACAAACAAACAAACAGTAGATGTAGATGTTGTAACGAAGAAAGCATAGGATGGAGAGGCTTGTCATGAACTACCATGTAACGTAAAGTGCAAATAGAAGTATAAATAACATCTTTTCATAGGTTTCAACAAGCTTATTTTATTATGCTAATCAAATTAAGCAAGCTAATTTATACTCCAATTGTCAGCTTTGTGAGATCACCAAAAAGCTTCGGTGAAAGCATGGCCGACGTAAGCATACTAATTTAATATGAAAGCTATGCAAGTAAACTGACTGGCTTTCTCACTAACATGAACGTATGTTCTCGTCTCGCTGATTAGCACAGAAATGTAAGCTTTTAATTTACTGACGTGACAAGGTTTAGCTTTTACTTCAATTTACGTCACAAAAACAGCTACTAAATCCGACTTTGTTTTTAAAAATTCATGAGCATTTCATAATTCAAGTATGCAAATTTGAGTTGACACCGAGTTGTTCTTCTGATGATTTCCAAATTGATTTGATTAGCTATGAATACTGAAGTTATGCTTTCACTTTCTTTTGTGCTTGAAAGCTGGCACTTTCTATAATCAACTTTTCATCTTGTATCGTAGGATTCTCCCAGTGGGTCTTCTGAAGTGAATCCCGAAGTCGAGATCGACTTGGACGAGGTGCTCGACTTGGATGGAGATGCGGAACGTCGAAAGTTCATCCGTTCCCTTTTAACAAATGCCAAGAAGTCTCAAGACGTGATCGAAGTAAGTTGATTAATGCATACACACAATGTTACGTCTTGATACTACTTACACAAGAAAATGCTAATTATGAAACTTTCTCTCTTGCAGAAATTTATTGATGACCTGTTAGAGAAAGCAAAGATTTTGTAACGTGATCCTCCACTTCCCAAAATTTATTGAATGTATATGCATGCATGTGATGTAACTTTGTGTCCTATCATCGTCGTCAGTCTACATCAACGTTCCCTACCTACTTTCTCCACGATCCTGTCGTTTCCGGTAAAAGTCCAAGTGAACAAGAGCGTGGAATAATATCGTATATATACATTAATAAGGATACATAATCAGTAGTGTGAGTCGATCCATTTTTTAGATCCATTTTATTCAAAAACATGAATTTAAAACTTTTAATAGTTATAGTTTATATCAAACTTATATAGTACAGATAATTTACAAACTATATGCATTTCAGCTTGTTTTTGTAACGTGTGCAAGGTATGAATGTTGTTTGCTCGTCTCGTCAATTGTAATGAACATATATATGTGTAAGATTGATTTTTTTGGTGTGTTACTGGTTGCGTAAAAGATACAAAGTTTTTAAAATGAAACGTCACGCAAAATGTATGATCTTTATTCTTTATACTTTTTAACAACTATTTCAGGAAGAACAACAAAACTAATATTATATGATTTTCAACCTGTGCTACGTTTAAAACATATATTATAATCTACCATTTGTGTACTGATACATCATAATGTATAGTATATAATATATAATTATTATAGTAATTTAGTATTATGTAACAGCTAATAAAAATGAGTGTTCGGTTTCTTATGAATCTAGTGATGAATGCTATGAAGGTATGATTATGATATGATGAGTTGGAATAATAATACGTGTCTGTGACAAGCCCCGATTTTTATTGTTAGTATAAATATGATATAGTATTACTTGTAATTTAATTTGTCGAAAAACAATTTACTTCAAATAAATAAATAAAACAACGTGAGTAGACGTAGTGTAACAAGATAATTATGATACCGTGAACCATGATGATACGAGTAACAGATTTTACTGTTATACGAATCAAGAAATTAACAAATACGGATAAGAACGGAAAATAAATCACTATGTTTTTAACGGATACTGTGGAACAGTATATTAGTGGCCCTTAAGAACATTTTAGATTCTGGATAATATTCAGGTGCGTATATATTAAACATTGCATAGATAAAAAAGCGTAGGTATTACTTTGTAAGAGGAGTTGAGTGTTTGGAGGCAAACAGAAAATCAGCTTCATTATGCTATCATTATTATGCTAGTTTCAGTTTGTAATAACATAGGAAAAAGGTTGTCTGTCCATTGCTTTAAGAAAAATGACAATTTACATCATACGATCATACCATGTTTCCGTTGTTCACTTTTCCATAAATGTAAATAAGTTATTAAATTAAAAATTCCGTACTTAAGTTTTAAGTATGAAATACTGCATCACAGTTCAGTATACTTGAAAATCAAGGATAATCCCTAAATAACAAACCTAACGCAAAATTCAAAATCATAATCAACCGGTGACATCCTTCAATTAATCTTCATAAAACTGTGCCCAATGAACAGGGATCGTTTAACATTTCACTCCAGGTAGGTAATGTGATAAATGAGATTTTTCACTAGTTGGTGGTGTAAATGGTGTAAGTAATTCCAATTTCTATTCCCAAAGTCAATTAGTTACTGCATCTTCGAGAGCTCAAACTTTGTGTTCACCAGTTCCTAAAACAAGAAATTCCATGTAACACCGAGAAAAGTTTAAGAGGCGTGTGTTATTTAGTGCAAATTAAACTAACAAACTACCTCTTCAGAATCGAGAGCTGGTAAGTCGCCCTCTGCTAGATCGGCAGGGATGTTTTCTTCAACCCATTTTAATTCATCCTCCTATAATTCAGAATGTAAACTTGTGTAGAATCATTTTTTTTTCAAATAAATATATCAAACACAGCAGCCACATCCACTTACAATGGTCTGGTTCCTATATCTGTTTGGTTTTTCAGGTTTGCCCTTGTTTGGTCTTAACTTCATGTTACTTCCTGAATTATCAAAACCCAAAATTATTGAGGATTACACTTTAAACCCTCAGGAAACGAATCTATAATGAATTAATCAATTCTAATTCAAAGACATACCAAAGGCTTGGTTAACTACAAGATCTTCTTCGTCCTCTTCGTCATCAGCGTTGTCAATCAAAGGACTGAACGCGTATCTTTGATTGTTATTTGACGGTCTAAATAGAATGATTATGACTAATAAGATAATGCTAAACAGCATGTGCCAAAATGCTTCATCTACCCAAATTTCCTTCCAATCCTGTAAAATTAAAAAGTTCAATTCACAAATTATACAATATTACAGCTCAAATGCATAGAATCTCATAGAACCATTATTACGTACCCTGAGACAACTGGTAGTTTTGAGGTAACGAATCGACCATATCATAAATGCTATGGAAGATATTACGGCAAAAATCAGTGTATTTGTAAAATGACGATATAATGCAAGTTTGACTAGATTTCTTCTCAGCCTCAACGTCCTGGTCGTGGTCAGTAATGAATGGAATATCCACCAACAAATTCCTGCGTCCAAAACAGACAATGGCACTCCTGCCATCAATGCCCGATTAGAAGGTCCATTAACCGGATGAAGAATTCTTAACGCAGACTCAGTAGATGCCAAACTGAAGTACAAAAAGCCTACAACAACGATTTGATGCAACGTAGTGCCAAGTCGCGGTCTAGAAGTAGAAATACAGAATTTAACAGCGTATAAAATATTTAATAATGCATTATTTAGGCGCATAAAAAATTCCCTTAATTTTGCATACTTTGTAACTCCAAATCCAATGCTGACAATTACAACCAGCATTCTTGCCAAAGTTCGTTTTGCACACGATATAACTTCAGCGACTAAAACTGCTCCGGTTACGGATACTCCAGTGGAGTTGATGCTTTGATATTCTGCATAGAAAACGGCCTAGAAATACACAGAAAACTATTATGATAACATAGTTGATCGTTACAATTCATAACAATACTCCGATAAAATATACCATTTCCACCATGCCAAGCAGTATGACAGCAGCCACCCAAAATTGTATTCGCAACAAATCTCGAATGTGACAGAAAGCCAGGGCCAACCATGTGATACCATAAATAACATATAAAATGCAGTTTCCTCCATAAAACTATTGTAAAGAAAAACATTTCAAGAAAATTTCAAAATTAAAGATACCACGATAAGTAAGATACGATATTGTTCGAACGATATAAACTACCGAAAGTAACAGTAGTACACTTACCGTCAACAGTGGATAATCTGCAGCTGATAAATACCCATGCTCCGATTTCATTTGGACCTTTAAATCTGCCGAGAAAGAATTTTCGGGCCCTTGTCCAACAGGGACCATTTTCACAACAAGTAGGTACACGCCATCCGCTGGAACTGTAAAAACAGGATGTGGCGAATTCGCTCCAGCAGCCTTATTGGTATTGACAGAGGTTTGTCCTTCATTTGTCGTTGAAGCTTCTGATGGTGGCATTTGTTTTATGACTTGCATTGAGTTATTTTGCATCACAATTTTATACTCTGTCAGACTTATAGAATTGTCACAGCGGTGTTTTAACGTTTCTGGTGGTCTAAAAACATTCGCACTATACTCCAAGTCACCAGATACGATATCATTGGGGCGTTCATAATAGGTCTGCCATAACTTCTTTTTCTCCTCGGTAGGCTGTTAAAGTAAAATTTTGACTGGTGATCTAGATAGTTACAGTAATCTTGTAACAATGTTGATTTTACTTTCTCTAAACCTACCAAAAGATCTAATAGAGCATACTCCTCCCAACACGGCGTATCTCGAAGACTCCATCCAATTTCCATTTCAATGTCTAGCATTTGGCTCGTGCATTGCACTGAAATTCAGTTTCAAAACATTTAATTTAACAGACACGTCTAATAATTTCAACACTGAATGTAAGTTTATTAATAATTAATTATACCTACCTGAAATATAGATCTCTGATCTATTAAATAAACTTTTGTATACCCCAAAGTACGATTCTGTCTGTGATCAAACAAACCAACATGAAAACACATTTTTTTCACTGACGACAAAAATTTCATTTTCCACATGAATGAAACTAAATTACCTGATTCAAAACGTAACTCCATTTTCCCTGTTCTGGAAAAGCCTTGATGAACACAGGAAGGACAACCAACAGAATAGATAATACAAGGTGGATTCGCGTCCTCGACATCTTCAATCTATACTTTATACTAACACGATTCGATTAACCTGAAACACAATGATCAAGACAGTTTTTAACGACTGTGACGGCTGAATCTCATTAAATACATCAAACAACTCACATCCTTACTTAATGTTGAATGTTTAAACAGCAACCCAGAGTCTTCTTTCAACTGCTGCTGCCGGTGACTTGTTCCAAGTTCCTTGTTTGGAAACCGTGAAGTTTTAAATTCTGGCAAGTACACTCGTGTAAAAACTGATTTCTGCCATCTGAATTTGCAACTCTGCAAACTATTAAGCTCTTCCCGAGGCGGAGTGCTCCACTTCCTTCACAAAATGTCAGTATTGACACAACACAAGCGACACTGGTTACTGTAGATTCACCTATTATTGCTCAAAATATTTCTCTCTTTGTTGGATCTTCAAAACAGCAGTTCCACAGCGTCCCAGCAATTACCACCTACAATAAAAAAACACTAACATGATTTTAAGTCATACGTAGTATCAAGTATGTAGCAACATACTGTCAGTTATAATTGCTAACTCCCTAACTGAATATCCAAAAGGGAAAACATTCACGGCTTATGTTTGACATGTGTAAATATTGACACCATAATCATGCACCAGATTACCTTTTATGTGGTTCAGACAATGGATAACCGCAACTGCAGAGTATGTACTACCTAGTTAGTCACACGCTTAAAGGAAGGATGTGACTAAATGATGACGTTGGATTTAAAAAAATAGGAAGGAAAATAATGACTTTGCAGTTCCTCCTGCACCAGTCTTTAAAAACACTTATCGTGCCTTATCTCCTCATCAGTTACAGAACGAGTGTGCTGATTGTTTATGCGGTTTACCACAACATCTGATTCGATTCCAACTTATCATCTGCTTCTCCTCCTTTCCAATAACCTATTCACTATCACCTCAACTTCAACAACAATCTTATCCTATCCGATCATGATAATCTGACTGACCAAACCAAAATATATATATTATCTGTCATTAACTAAAATATTATGAGCAAAACTATCGGGATTCTGTTTGTAGTGAATTTTGTCTTTTATCAAATGTTCCGCTGTGCAAAACCCGTCATTCCGTCTGGACATTCTGCGTAATGCACGTGAGAGTCTCACTCGTCAGCTTTTGCAGCTGCATGAATGAGTTGTTGCAAATACAATCATCATCATCATCTCCTACGTAAAAACAGTAAATATCACATTACTAAAATATCCATTTCCCTTATGGATGTGGATTATGTATATAAAGTCAATATCGGATGGGAATAGTGCACATAAGTACATTACCACCGATTCTGATACGTATCAAAGTATTATCCTTTGAGTTGTGATCGTGAGTGCATGGATGATGAACATGCAGTTAACTTTATCAGTACGAAAACCGTGAGCTAAATGTAATCCTGTGATTATTATTTTTATTTGCATAACAAACTATGATACTTTTATACAGGTTACTTTCCTCCTTCCACCTATATTATGCATGTTATTATGATGGGTGGAATAAATGGGAGAGTGTGAGCCAAGCTCTTTATGTTGGATGATAGAAAACAGGATTTGATAATTAACGGGCTTCATTTTCAATATGTGATTTCAGGGAAATAGTCAATAGGTGGTGGTTTAAATGGTGCAGTTAAGCAGTTCCTTTGGAGTTTGGACGAAGTCATTTGTGAGGGCTGAATTATTCGGGAAGAGGAAAAGTGAGGTGAATTTGAGGAATATAGATTGTTTATATTTGGTTGTTACTTGAAGACTGTGATTGATTTGTAATTTGAATACTTTGGCCTTACTGTTTTAGACAGGATAAGTAGACAATAGATAAGAAGGTGCATTGTTGCCGAATTTATTGGGAGCTGACGACTGCTTTCTGTAAGACGAGAAGCAGTCAAGGTCAAGTTACAAGAGGAAGAGATGGGGAATGCCAATAGTGCCACTGGAGGAGGGGGCCCGAGAGACAGGCATAAATCAGGGGATAGTAATCCACCATCTTCCCCCATGGGTGTGAAAGAGGGTCAAGCGTTTTCGTTTGACAAGCGGCCTTCGGTAGGGAGTCATCCAGTTACTGCTTCCTCACTTGCTCAACCAATTACAGGCTCGTCGAATCATGCCAAAATCATTCTACAGCATTCGCATGAGGATGATGAGCCTTTTTTCACGCAACCGAAATCTGCACCAACCAATAAGCATAACTTTGCTTCTTCTGTAAATATTTATTTTAATTTATGTTATTTGTTTTTATTTGTTGCTTTCAATGGCTTTGCTTTGCACCCACTGGATTATGCGTTTAGGAATTTCGGTTCCCTGTTCTCAATCTGGAATACTTATCAGTTTCATTTAATAACACATTTTAAAAATTCTTTATGAATTATCAATTTTAACAAAATACAATCTTTGTGGCTGTTGCTGCATGGTCAATATCAATAATTGGGGAAACACTTTTCTCTTAGGCAGACAATAACGTTATTTTGCTCTGTAGGATGATTATCCAGAAGGGGGTCGTCAGAGAGCTTTGACAGTGTCAGAAGGCACAAAATTGGGAACCTCTAATCAGCATCATACTTCCAAGAATTTACCAACTGTGTTTAAATGGGATGGTGGTGGAAAAGAAGTCGCGATTTGTGGAACCTTTTCAGATTGGAAAGCCATTCCTATGGCTAAGAGGTATGTAACGCATAGATTTAAAGATTTCATTGTATAATGTTCTGTAATTCGTGAATTAATCTTCAAGCATTTACTTCTTTTTACAACAGCAACTTCACGTCTCAAGCAGATTATGTCGTAATAGTAGATTTACCAGAGGGGGAATACGAGTACAGGTTTCAAGTGGATGGGGACTGGAGACATAATCCAAACGATGTAATGTCATTATTATAGCGATTTCAGCTCGGAAAATACCCCGTAGATGAAAATATGATTGAATGAATATTCATTACTTGTAGCCAACCGCAGAAACTGAAGCTGGACTGACGAACAACGTGATAACTGTGAAAAAAACAGACTTTGAAGTATTCGATGCTTTAGCGATGGATTCAATCAGCTCGGCGACAAATGCGCAACATGGTATGTGTTGGTTTTCTAATGCAAAGTAATTTTTCCCTGTTGCCGTTATGTCTTTGCATGTTGTTTTTATTTTAACAGTTTCCGGATCTCCTCCTGGAACGGAATATGCACAAGATATTCCAGTTTACAAACCATGGGAAAAAGCTGCCGGTCCTCCAATACTGCCTCCGCACCTACTTCAAGTTATCTTGAACAAAGACACTCCGCTGTCTGTAAGTTATTTTCGTATTATTTTTACTTTCGCTTTCATACAAACAAATGCTATCATGTTCTATTAACATTTCCTTATTTTTTTGTGTCATAGTGTGAGCCGACGTTACTTCCTGAACCTAACCACGTAATGTTGAACCATTTGTATGCTTTATCTATCAAGGACGGTGTTATGGTTCTTAGTGCAACCCAAAGATTTCGAAAAAAATATGTTACTACTTTGTTGTACAAACCCATTTAAAGTAGAGGTCACGAAGAAATAATATTTTCGGAGTCATTATTTAGTACCAGTACTTTTACCGTTACAAGCGATGTTGATTTTTGACATACAAAATATAATTATTAACTTTTCTCACTGCACTGTCGCAGTGCTATAAACACAAGTTTAGAATATTTTCTGTAGCGCAATTTTCTCAGTAGAATAATCTCGTGTAAAATCCGAAATGTCTGTTTCGAATTCGAAATGCTAATATTATTATTGTTGTACATATAACGATTTAGAGTGAAATATTATCCACCAAAGTCTTTTTTGAAAGTAGGTGGCAACTAGTAGTACAGTTATATTGGAGCCAACTGTTTAGCCCTAATTATTCGATTCAGATTCAGCTGTTTAAAGTATTGTACACGACGGAAACGCTATTTTCAACTATTTTGTTTAGAGAGGTGGTGTTGCTTGATTTATACAAAAATATAAACGCTTTTTAAAGCTGCAGCTCCTATCACGCGAGTTTAAGATATATCTAATAAAATTCTTTAGTCCGATACGCACTGTGAAATGGTGCTATATATATATTGTGTACTATACTTGATTGTATTATTATTTATTAGAACCGGAAATGGAACCAGCTTTCTTCATTTGAATCATATTCGATTAATTTCATATTTTCAAAAATGCTATCGAATTTTTACTACTGTACTCTACTACGTTATACAGGGGTTATTTAAGGGTATAGGGTTTTACAGCACTATAGGTTCATCTCAACTTCACAATCTCGAGGGTCTCAAATTCTTAATAATTTCAATCTTTATCTATCTTTTCGAAACAAAAGGGCGAATACAGTTAAAACGAAGTAATGTACTCAAACTGCAGTCGCATCAATACTCTTCTTTCTTTCTGAACTGGGAGGAGATGCAATTGTCTCAACATCTCCTTCTTCAGTAATAACAACAACTGAGTTCCGTTTCATCTTGGCAAGAATATGTGGGATTTTGCTCTTCGATTTAAAGGAGGCAAGGCCGGCACTCAACGCGGAAGTTTCTCCGCTTCCCGATTCTTCGTGACCAGCGTTGTCCGATTCAACAATTGGAATGTCATCTAGAACATTTGAAATATACATATTGTGTGCCATGTTTCATTAAGAGCATAATAATGTATCAGAGCTTTATTGCAAAGTATTGGCTATTAAATACAGATAAATGTACACAATATCGACCGGCACCAAGCTAAAAGGTTCACAGCCCAAGATAGGTAAAGTGAAAGCAAAAATATGCTACATAATAAGCACCTCCCACACAGTCACCAATTCATTAAAAACAAGTAAAGTAACCTTAATTTCTACTATATTATTGACTACAGCAAAAAACATCAAGAACAAGAGTCAAAACGGACTGCCAAACCACTCAAAATGAGGCAGAGAATATTATATACTTAATTTGTTAATCCTACGAATAAGTCTACACATGTCAAACAAAATCAAGTACTTAAAAGAAATGAAAAACTATACGTACTGATTTCTCCTGGACGGAATTGCTGGTTTTTGTAGATCCTTTTACCTTACAGCCTACTGCTGATACTTTTTCAGCACGCTTGTCCACATTAAACGATTTTTAAGTTGTAGCAATTTAAGTGATCCGGACGGAAACTTGCTATCATTAAACTAAAAACTGGCCACAAACTAATTCAAAACTGCTTCAAGACAAGCGAAAACGAAACTACTGAAACTGTACTGAAAATGTGCTGATCTACAAATACGTGATTGAGTAATCGATGTGTCTTCTTCAAGCTCGGAACACATATTCGTCAATGTCATCTACAATAATACATTCGCTTATAAAAATTTTACTCGTTGATACCTTATAGAAATTTGTTTCGTAAAGTAATTATTATCCTTGTTTTTGTCTAGTTGTAAGTTTAGTTGACCAGCCGCATGTATATGAAGTCAGAAGGATTGTAGATTGTAGAATGCAAGACCAAGAATTTGGGTTACCGTTACTGATCCTCTCCTCTCAGAAATATTAAAGTACTTGACAACAGATTGAAATTATCATAAGCAGTACATTTAACTAGGGTTAGGTAGAGGCAAGCTGGGAAATTCGATTGACCATGGCATGGAATGGACAAAAATAACTTAAAGGCTTTATATATACAAAACTGAATTTGCTGCTACTGTTAACTTAATCAAATTAGCTATTATTATATATGGCCATTATATAAGTTAAAAATAATATTATAATTTGAGACCCTCTAATAACCGAATACGTTCCCATAATTAGCCAATTGAAAATTCTACAAGTTGTTGAACAGAACACGTCTACTTGGTTGCAAAATACAGTGGCAAATTATACCGCTCCACGTAAAATGCATTCGTTCGAAACCAAAACTGATTACCTGGTAGCTTTTTAGTGCGGAATGACGCATTGGTGATGATCGATTTTTTGAATCTGCTCACTTCAACCTGAACAGGAAGTTCTGAAAACAAACCAATATTCAAGTAAGAAACTACTTATTAGTAGGATATCATTAAACTGAATTCCTGTCGGAAGACCTATATATATGTGCACTTCAATTGTGTGACAATAGCATTCTGAAAAGTGCATTTTTCAAATATAAAGTCCAAATTCAGCATGAAAGCAGTCGCGCCAATCCCCATTATTATGTAGTTAACAACTCCAACGACACAAAAGACCCAATGGGAAAAATTAACATTCAAGTGAAGACTAACACAGTTTGAATGATAGACCAGAATGAAAATGTCTAGAGCCATAATGGATGACTCTTACACAACTCGGTAGAAAGTAGATATTTTCAGAATTATTAATCAAAGCAAAAACTTACCCGATGATTTTAGATAATCCCGAACTGCATTGCACACCAACATAGCGTCCGCCCAAAGCTGATGCTCTGCTCTCATACTCATTTCCTCCAAAGTTTGCTCAGCAAGTGTTGGAGCACCGTTGTACCTGACAATTTAAAATTTAATTCAATCCAAGGTTCTCGTCAACCGTAATTCATTATTTATAGTAGTGAAATAATCATTATCTTACACAGAGAAAAACACTGTGTGGACCATTTCAATCAGCAATTTTGATGACAGCACTATGCGAATGGGAGGTTGTATTCTACTCTGTGAACCAGCTTGATGGAACCCTTGTGTTACTAACCTGAAATAAATTAATAATTATAGATTTGAAACTCTGATATTAATGACGCAACCTCGACCCCTCTGTCGTCTTACTTTGAAATAGTTTTAAGTTGCATAGGCACTGACGCCTTTGGCAAATCTGGCAGCCTGTAGTTGAAAATCCACCATACTTCAGTGCACAACGGTAGTCTCTGGGGTGCCCTAATTCTTTCATCTGACAAAACTAAAGTTGGACGAGTTATTTCCTTCACAGTTCGTGCATTTAATCGGTCCAAATCACTGTCTGATACCCAGGATGTTGAGACACCACCAGGCTAAAACACAACAGAACACCAGTAACATAAAACTTCACCACTAATCTGTGGATCTAACCAAACCAATTCTTTCAGGATAAGATAAACAAAAACAAAACTTACATCATGATAAATAGATGGTAGGTTGACATTAGGAATACGAAACCCAGTAGGTGGGCCATCCTCAGATGAGCTTTCAAACTCGTAAATTCCACGCAATAAAGTCTCCAATGCTATACATTTCTGAAAGAAAATTTCATTATTGAGGTTAACCAGCCGCAGCCCTTTTAAACATACGCTACATAATGCTTTGTTAAAAATTGCAAATATAGTCACCTTCTGCGTATGAATCTGATGCAAGTACACATAGATGAGCGAAGGAATGAACTGAGCTGCAAACAACCGTAGCTTCTTTTCAGGCGACCGATAGAGAGCGAACAATGTGGCAATTACGTCACCATATAGCTAAAAAATAAATACAAAACCTTCATTAATTAAAACCCTTTACACGTATAAACGGTTAAAAAACTCCAAAAAATTACCGGTCTAAACCGCTCGTTCTCCTCCAAAACGTGAGTAACGGCCTGGAAAAGGTCCTCATTTACCAGAACGGATTCAGCGAAATCTGAAACCTTTTCTGAGTGCGGGTCCTGGCTCACATTGTTCCACTCCGCAAGCCATTCCGACACGATTCCGTCCGTCATAATTGATTATTTTTTTAGCACAACGGCAACGGCCAACGACTTATCAAGAATGCTTATCTTTGAAAGCAATATTTTACTGTTTACACATCACAAATCACAACTCAACAGAGCAGAAACCAAACAGGAAGGAAACCGATAATTGGCGTCACATTTTCATGTACAATGAGACTTCATCAACCCACAAGGAAAATTTTTGTTATGAATACAGTACGATTTTCCTGATCAATAATTACGTACCTTCTGTATTCGAAGGTAGGATAGTACCTACAAACTAATTGAAGGTGTGTTATGACATAAATGTTGTAATTTTACTACTGACCTACCCATCAATGTTAAGCTGCCCTATCGACTACTACATGCGAATGATGTTTTGATCATCTCACCTGTTTGTTGTTTCTCTCGTTTATACCTACAAGCTTCGTTCGCATCGTCTTCTGCATAAACATCTGTATGCTCATACATATAACACCCGATGCATAAAGTGTGCTCAATCATATACTATGCTCAATTCTGTAGGTAACGCTTTTTAGCATTTCGCAATATGCATCTGCTTGGTCACTGAAGACAAGAATATATGCAATGCATGAATGAATGTGTGGCTAACTAAAAAAAGGGCTAGATTGACTACTACACAATTAAAATCTATAATTTGTGTTCATCTAGTGGTATTCCAATATCCAATGTATGCGATTCAATGTGCGGAAAAGGAAAGTCTCAATTTGCATGCTGACAGATCGGGTTATAAGATATTTTCTTGACAAAGCTAAAACAAAGTAAGAATATTTCATATATATTACTGGCAGTAACAGGATTTATTAATGAAATCAAATGTATCACATAAATACAATACTTTTGCGTGACATACAGTATACAGTCTTGAAAATTCAATTTCATTTAGCACAATTGGTAATGGAATATATTATATAAAAGCTTAGACAAAGGTAAGTAAGAATAAAGTTATAGTTAATTTAAGATTCCATAATTACCAAACAGGGGTTTACTCACATCTACCAAGATCTAATTCTTCCAGATTACGTCTCTCCTAATAGCCCATATTCCACTTAATTTCCTCAGTTACAACCTTGTTGAGAAAAACCTTACTGTGAGGTTGAAATATATCTTGAGGTCTAAATGTCATACTATGAGTAATTTTGTTATTTAAATAAGTTGGGTCGATTCGATTCCAAACATATTCTTCTTGTGGCCACATTTCCTCATCAATTTTGTTCCTTGGTTTTGTCATCAACTTCACCAAATCCAAACCAAGCTGCTTGTGACAAGCCGCTATGTTGACAGTTCCGGTACTTCCCAAAATCAGGTTTAATTGAAACCTTATCTTGTTAACCTGCCAAAGTAAATGACATGATAAATTTGGTTTTAAAGTGGAGTAATGGATTTTATATTCTCCCATAATATATTAATGAACATACAAGATCTATGTCGTCGTCATCAATTTCAGTGTCGAACACAATTTCCATATCATTGTCTGGATGAACAGGAAGATTATGATCCGTTGGTGTTACGCCACAACCACACAATACACCAGTGTACCGGGAAAGTTGAGGGTCAACTCGCAACTCAACTTTTGGAGCAAATATCATGGACACCAATGACAGAATTCCAGGTACGGGGGCCATTACTGTACTGTCGCTGAAACCATTTAAGTACATTCCGAATATTAGATGACACAGTAAACAAATGTAAATCAACAATGTGAGAAAGCTTACCGAGCCGTTATAGATTTCGATTTATCGGTTATCGAAACATTGGCTGCCACCAACATCCTAGATGTAGGGGCTGTTGGTTCATGATCAAGAAGCACAGAGTTTACGCTATTGTTATCGATTCTGACTTCCTTGGTGTTACTTGATTGTACTAATGCTTGGAAAGTCATTTCCAATGGACTCCAAGGCCCCTTCAGGGTTACTGGTTTCTGAAATACAGTGAATCGGTTTAATTATTTATTTACGTGACCAAAAATATTTTATATTTGAGTTGTTCAGCAATACAAAATACCTTTAAATTCTCCCGAGGCGGATGTATAAAATCCAAATCAAGTGGATCACCCATCTGTTCAAAGTTTACAGCAATTTCTTCTTCCTTATCCATGAAAGAACCTCTTGTTCTGCTACGGTTGTTTTGCTAAAATTACCGTAACAGAACAAGAATCCAATCCAATATAAACAAACGAATTCATTTTCATTATATGATTGCATGGAAATAATTTTATAACAGAAACAGGTTAAAACTGTGCGATCTTATGTTGTTTGTACCTCAGATAGATATACTTCACGGGCAGGTTCGCCTAACTGCTTCCCACCTTCCTCCTTATCTTTCTTTTGCAAAATTTCGTTCAACGAACATCGACCCGCACCATCCGGACCGGATCCAAATAACTCTCCAGCAATAACACTTTGGTTTACAGAGTAAATCTGAAAACACGAATAGTGCATTTTAAGCTTTAACTTATAAGCTATATATTACAACATACTACATTGAATTCATACCTCCATCTCCAACTGATGTGCTTTGCTACAAAAATTTTTCATTTTCGTCACAGCGTTTGAAGACCAATGTAATCCATGAATTGTGTTTGGCTTCACTTTACACAGTCGAGCTTCCACGGCCTGTGACACAATTGAGGGCTTAAAAACTACATATCCATCACCGTTATAGCATATATAACAAATTCTCAGTATAAATGTCTTTACTCACCATGCATTCAATTTCGTGAATCCTTTCGCTAGTCAAGGCAGGAGAAAAGTCGTTTAAGCATGAGGTCTGAACGACTTGGGTATTTCCATAATCCACAAAATAAACCTGTTATTCCAAAGTCAATAATTGTTAAAGGCATCGTGTACATACTGTAGCTTCTTATTTTCGTTTCCTTGAACATCGTGTTAAACATACCACACAGCTTTCACCGTTGTTGAAAATTCGGATGATTTTTGCTCTGTAATAAGCATTTTCAAATGGAGCCAAACAGAATCCATTAGGGACACATTTATGTGGAGGCAAGGAAATTGAAAATTGATGCTGATGTATCGCCTTCTCCATTGCTTGCATTTTCGAGGAGTAAGTAGCATAAGCCACCCAAAACTGGCTTGGTGAGGCAATCTGTTGAAAGCAATACATTATAAATGATTTAAACCATACAAAACGTAAAAAATGTAGTATTAAGTTAGACAACTTACATGCTGTATCTTCACTACCACTTTATTTATCCGTACGGGAGGAAGTGTTACTTGACGAGGACACACATTAAATTTTCGATTCCTGCTGTAATGTTCCCACCTTGCTAACTCTTGTGGTTCATCCTCACTGCTGTAAATGTAATCCAAATACATAGTAAATGCCAGTTCTTAAAAACTATGATGGTTGAGTGTTTGTAGATTAGGAAACTTACAATAGAGTCCTCAGCTCTAAGGGTTCTCTTCTAAAGAGTTGCCGTCTTTTGATAGCTGGGAATATTGCTTTACTAAAAGGTTCTATCATTTCGCCGGATTTATCAAATATTGCCAAGACTTTCTGGCCATCAAACTTGATGGCTGGAACGGACATGCCGTAAGCCAGATAATCCGCTACATGCTTTGCATACCTATACACAAGTCAGACGACTTTATAATATGATGTAAGTCATCATATCACGAGAAATAAAAAGTAGGAATTTCTTACAATTTCCCTTCATGACCTGGAGGCCATCCTTTGAAAAATATAGTTCGATGCACGTCAAGCCCATTTAATGATCGATTGGTTTCTCGTTCGAACTGTTTTGCGTCTGGGCGTCTTCGTAGAAAGTAATTCGGATAAAATGCTCCAGCAATGGCCATCTAGGATACGAATTAAAAAAATATAGAAACGGTATTACGACTAATGGAAGTTGAAATTCAAGTTTACACCTAACGTAAATACATTACATACTAACAATCGTAAAATCGCGTCAACTTTGCCTTACCTTCAAGAAAATGCCTTGCTCCTGCGTCAGTTCAGTTGGGTTTGCATTTGCACTAATAATATAACTATTTTTTATGTTGTGTCGCTTCAATCGCTCCCACAAATTTTCCGCAGTTGACTTGATTTCCCTAAAATCAACATTAGTTAGTAAATTTTTATTTAAAAAATCTCCATATTCCATACAACACTTTCACAACAAATTTAGTACAAACAAACCTCAAAGCTTGTAGATTTACATGAGCTCCATATGCCCATGCCTTTTCTCTGTGATTTTTACGATTCCCATCCATGTCTCCACTCTCAGCAAAGTTACAAATCCAATGCTATTCAAAACGGTTATTTAAAAATCAATTCAGTACATTCATCGTATTTCATCGACTTAAAAAACTAAATAATTCCTGCTAATTTTAAGTTACTAAATTGATATTTAATTTTAATACCTGGTATAAGTGGTATAGTGCAAACAGGTCGGAAAAACTTTTCTGAGCATGCTCCATCTTGCGCATATACACATCAATTTGGTCACGGAACCCAGATTGAAAAGGACTTTTACCACTTAACGCTGCAGCTAATAACAAATGGCAAATACAATTATTAGATAATTCGATAAAACGACCAAAATTCATTTTGGGCTTACCAATTACGACCGCCTCATTCATTACTCCGAAGGCATGTCCTAACATAATCAACCTTGTACACTGCTGTGGAATTGGTAGGTGGGACATAATTTTTCCCAAAAATGTCAGATCCCCGTCGCAAGTATCGTATTTTTGTCCGCCAGTTGATTTATCCTTCATTTCAACTGTAAGGGCGCCCAGCTATTTAAATCATAATACAAGAGAATGATTCAGAATGTTACTTCTTTAAACTAGTAACTCAAACTTGAAACCGCAATCGAAAACATTATCACAATAGCTTTCATGCATTCTTACTTCTTTTAATGTTGAAATTGCCCTTTCAATGCCAGATAAATTTGGTCGATCTAAAGCATCAGTGAGAAGATTACCCGGAGAATCAAAATCAAACCTCTTACACATCAGTATAACTGTTTCAAGATTCGAACGTCTCATTTCAGGTTCAATTTGTTTTTCTAGAGTCTATACAGTGCAATGAAAACATTAGAAATGACAAGATATAGATATGGGACTATGTTAAAATCTTAACTACACTATGTCGTTCCTTACATTGTAGAAAGACTGTGGAACCAACCGGTAAACCTTTCCGTCTGCGACACGACCTGTTCTGCCTTTACGTTGAATGCATTGACTCTCTGCAGCCCAAATCATTCTTAGGGTAGTGAAGTTGGTCGCTTGGTCAATACAAAGGGATTTTGTCAAACAGAAATCTATCACTGTTTCATTACAAAAAATACGAAAATTTGTTAAAGTTTTTCATGCTTAATATTATTATTAGTAGTAATTTGCCGGAATTAGCATCGTACATACCATATGCAATGTCGGGCACCGTAACGGAACTTTCTGCGATGTTTGTCGATAAAATAATTTTTCGGTATCCGTTTCGTGAAGGATCAAAAACACTATCTTGTTCCCCACTCGTAATCGTCGAATGTAAAGTGAGAATTGACCACCGATAAAAGTCGCCATCTCGGTTATTACTTTAAAATGAAACGATAAATACATAATGCAGCTCACTCATTAGGTCTCAAAATAAGCTACCAATAAGAAAATTATTTACGAAACTTACTCTGGATCCTCTAATTTCTCCTTTTTAGCCATGTCAAGTGCTCTGCTCAAAGTGCGAATTTCCTCTATTCCAGGCAGAAATACTAAGACAGCACCCCGACTTTTCGGCTGCAAATATGTTAATCCGCAATACGTAAATTAAAAATACCAATACACTCCAATACTACGAATCATAAAAAGTACATACTGTTTGTTCACTTACATAAAGTTTTTTGCCCCTTAAACGCGGATCTGGGTTTTCATTTCTTTCAAGATCGTCAAGCTGAATGATTGTGTTCACAGCTATATCGTAGACTTCTTCTTGAATAGAGGCTTTACTTTTGTCCAAATTACTTCTAATCGTATCAAGAAGGTCAGTCTGAAATACCAAGTAGTACACTAAATGTTATCTCCGAGAACAAATGACCATAATATAGTAATATAATTTCGGCAGCTCACCTTATTGCTCAAGAGATCATCAAGAAAAAGTTGTTGCACCCTGTGCCGAGGTACAAATGGAATTTTGACAACTCGTGGTCGAATTTGTTCATTTTCATTACCAAACAAAAAGTAATCCTCAAACTTTTTTGTGTTAATCGTCGCGGACATCAAGATTAACTTGACATGACTCTCTCTACCATGTTTGTCAGCAGCCATAATTTTTTTGATTATCAACAAGAGCAAATCCGACTCTAAATCACGTTCATGAACCTCGTCAATGATTATGTGCGTATAGTCCTTCAAAGACTTCATGCTGATCAACTTTTGCAGAAGCACTCCAGTTGTCATAAAGGTCAGTAGTGTATCATTTTTGTCCGTCTTCGTCACCATTCCAACTTGGTAACCCACCACCGATCCCAACGACCAGTTGCGTTCGGCACAGACTCGTTTCGCAACTGAGATTGCTGCAATTTTTCTGGGCTGAGTAACCACAATATTACAAACCCGATCATCCTCTTTACATTTATCCAAAATGTATTGTGGTACTTGTGTCGTTTTTCCACATCCTACAATTTACAAAATCAAATGGATCATTTCAAGCAGTAATAATGATTTACTCTGAAAGAAACGCAAAGAAAAATTTTCTTCATTACCTGTGAATCCTTCCACTATTATTACTCGAGCTTTTTCAAGTGATGACAATATCTATAAGTACAAAATTTTAAATGAGAGAAAACAGTTAATGACTGTTAGTAATAAAGATTCGAGTGGTATAAATACATTAAGTGATGAGTAATTACCAGGGATTTCTTCTCGTAGACTGCAAGCCGAGTAGTATCAATTCTACGACTTTCAAAGTCATACTTCTTATATACATTGCTGCGCTGAAAATAACGGGAAACACGAGGACTTGAATCATGATTTGCCTTTCCCGATTCGTCTTCTGATCCATCAGACTCACTTCCATCCTTTTTCTAAAGTACACAAAAGACGAATAAATCAAAATTCACAGTTAGGACTAACTTCCGCATTACAGTAAAGCTTGCTAGTGCAACTTTGTATTGTTAAAAATGTCAATGTCAATCAATAATATATATTACCACAGGAAGTGGGATGGGTTTTATCTTAGTTCTTCCATCATCTCCTCCATAATTGGATTCTTCTTCGGCCGTGTGTGAGTTGTAATGAGCCTTTTGTGGCAATGTTGCTGATATAACTTGTATTTCTGCTTTGACACTGTTAGGTAGTGTTGCTTGCATTTGCGGTGTATTACCAAAGACAAAGAAGTTTGCAATCGGCGTTGCTTCTGTTGTGTCGTCTTTCGCGTTAGACGTACCAGGAGTAGGTTTAGACTTATTTCCGCCTTCAACATTCATTGACTTTGCTGCCCCAGAGGGACGTTCATAATTAGACGAGCTCCCTTGTGACGATGATGATGCAACAGGTTCCGCAGAACGGGAATCAGCTATAACTTCATCTTCCTCAGTAGGAGAAATAGGTTCATTTTTCTGATTCATTTCTCTTTCCTCCAAACCCCTCGGCACAGGAGGAGTCTTTGGGTCATCGTAATCGTCATCATAATCACGAAGTTCCGGCTCAGTTTTGATACGTATGATAGGCCTACTCTCCTCGTCCGAGTGATCATCACGTTCACGGGGACGCTTTCGGCTGGTTGGCTGCTCCACCGAATTATCCCCACTGATACTCGCTCCTTGGAATGTTTCACCCGTTCCAGGTTCAACTTTAATTGGCGGCATGGTGGTGGACGGTGACTAATGACAAAAGATTTGCTTACTTTACAATTCATTATTGCAATCGTCATTAAACAAATGAATTATGACAACTTACCACCTTGCCAGTCACCACTTCGATTGTCAATCGTAAAATACAACTTTTGTAGATTAAAACTCCTCACGTAAAATAATTAATCTCCTTGTCCTTGTAACCCTATTTCACAACTTCCAACTCGCTCGTATCTGTTAAAAACACATTCCAATCCAATGAATCGAATGTCAGTCAAAGCACGCATAACATGCCCAAAACAATCAGCAATAAAAAGTGTTGCACAATTGACAATGAAGCATGTCGACTAACGTCGATTGTAACTAAATTAACAAACCAGGGATGTCGAAAATCAATCCGCTAATTAATACGTCGATTAAGTAACGTCCTTTATGGATTTGCTATCTCGCCTCACGTCTTATGAACTAAAAGGAAGAGAAACAACAAACAACCTGCTATGCACATTATGAAATGCACCCATCCAAAATCCTTCTGATCGAGCTCTCCGTTCTCTTCCCGGTTTCACGAATGAGCTGATGGTGAGAACAAGAACTATGCATATGCATTGTACATGTTTTGACACGATCACTTTTATGTATAAGCTGTGTAGATGAGAATATTATGTAGATTTATGTTAATATACAGCAATAACAATACTCACTAGATAACACGTAAATTTATTCAATCTCGATCGGAATACATATTTACAATTAATATGTTCGCATATAAGTACAATAGGTTAATTTGATTAAATAGTGAGTGATGACTTTGAAACCGTTACGCGTAACACGTAAATTCATCTTATAAAAATCAGCGTTGTATTAAATGTATTTTACAAACATGAGTTACTTATTACTGTTTATGACTGACGACATTTACTGAAATACATGTATATTTAATTATTTTTGTGATAACAAAGATACTAGAAAATCATGTAACAAAAACTCTTTCAACTGCATAAATACGTAAGGGTAGTAGAAGAACAATTAACAAATCTCAAAACAATACATACTCATATATATTATTACGCTAGCACCGATAATATATATCAATCAACGGATGAGATCTTCATCAATCTAGATAGATAGCCGTTTCACTACCCTTGTGCGTTTGACTCGCAGAAATACATGTTGCGATTCATAGGAACATCGATTCCCTCTGGCTTCTCTTCTAGTCTAACATGGGGGTGCAATGGAAACACGGTTCCGCTTTCTTTTGATTTATTGGCCAAAATAAGACGAGCCGGATCAAGCATATTCCACTCGTGTGGTTGTTCTGGCCAAACTTCATCCATGCAACTTCGCTGGCGTTCCAACAATCTAAACAAAAATGTTCATGTGACATGATGCCTTCATAGAATGCTAATTTCATACAGTAGTATGTAATAATAAAACTCTTGGCAAGAACTTACGCTAGAGATTCACGTCGCAACCGGATTCTTAGATTTTGAATATCAGTGTACCGGGCTTTTTCAGTTAAAATGTAATTCATTGATAATCGAATCGAGTTTACCTGAAAGAAATCCAATAATAAAAAAAATTAATTACTCTTATCATAAGTGCGGAGGAAAATGTTTAAAATCTATGAAACAATAATTCTATACCACTGCAATATCGGTATTATCTATGACAGTATCAAACACTACTTCCATGTCATGATCCCGGTAAACACTTTGACCATTCTCAGGATCAACACCAAGTCCGCTGAGACAACCAGTGTACGTAGTATAATCAGGATCTACTCGAAACTCTAGTTTAGGACAGAAAAGCATTGACAGTAATCCACAGAGTCCAGGTATCGGTGGCATGACTGTTGTTTCCCTGTAGATCAAACAAAAAAGTTAGGTTATTTCTAAATTTAACTAATAATTGTGGTCTGAGAAAAGTCTCAGTTCTCAAAGAAACACTTACCGAGCCAGGATATTCCCAGAACGTGCAGCAATTGCAACGTTTGCAGCAATCAACAATCGCGAAGAAGGGTTGGAAGGGTCTTGGTCCAAAACAACCGAGTTCGTGCTGCTTCCATCAGTTATTACTTGCTTCATGTGTGCACTACGGCAGAGTGATGTGAAGACCATTTCAAGTGGATTGTGTGGGCCTCGAAGAACTGCTAGTTGCTCGGGCTCCTTCTCAATATGTGGTGGGTCCATCAGTCTTTGTGGGATCACACACTTATTCTGTTGTTCTTCTAATGAGCTAAAAGCTGATAAAAGGTCACCTTTCGTATCAGTGAACACTCTTTCTCTGATATTATGATTCTCCTGAAAATACGAAAGATTGTAAGTTCAGCATTGTACATTCATATAAAATTAAAAAGCAACATACATTCATATGTGTATCGACAAACTTACTTTAGAAGCCATCTGCTCAGAACTAACATCGGCGTACTTTTTCTCCACGAGAACATCATTAACACTTACGGAACCCTCAGTATTTCTAATGATCCCTGCAATAACACACTCGACAATCGAGTATATCTGTAACAATAATAATAATAATAATACATGAAAACAAAATTTAACTCACTGAAACAATAAAATATAATATTCCAATACACTATAAAATAAGACTCACTTCGATGTAAACTTGATTCTTTGTTTGGGCACAGTAATTTTCAAAAACTCTTTGAGCCTCTGTGGTCCAAACACAACCATTACGCACTGCAGCTCGGACTCCACTCAGACGGCATTTAATAGCTAGTGCTGGCTGTGAATGCAAGTTGGCATCACACACGTTCTGATCCGCACGGTAGACAAGACTACGTCGAATCCACATAGTCATTCCACGATCGATTAAATACACCATCAGCTCTTCCCGATTACATTTCTCTGAATCAATTCGAGCACGAAAGTACTTTCCTTTCACAAAGACAATGCACAGCTGTCCAGGAAAGCAAAGCTCTCTTGTAATCCCCTGCAGAGAAAGACGAAGTTTGGTAATAGCATCAGCAATATCACGTGCGACTGACTCGTCAGCTTTTCTTATAACGAAAAACTCCATAGGACTTTCAATCTGCAATACCCAATTTAAAATTGATGAATAATAGACCAGACTAATGCTAAAAATTGATATAGATACACTTACATGCGTAATGATTGCTTGAATTGATCGAATTTGCAACGCAGGCATAATAATTTGTCGTGGACTTGATATCACTTCATCTATATCCATTTTCATTTTCCCAGAGTTTATCAGACCGTAGGCTTCATCCCGACTAAATTGAAGTTGAACAAGGTACAATTATAAAAAGGCAAAAGGCATGCTGCCAAAACCAAAATACAATGGTAACAAAATCCATGTTGATACGTACCTAGGAGTAGCGAAAGTAATAATCTGACGCAGCTGTCTTAATTTCACTGCTCTGTACACGGCACTGCAGATTGGTCCAAGTCTATCTCCCCGAGAGTCAAATGTCACGACCACTTTAGAACCATGGAATTCGATGCTTGGAATACTATTTTGAAAGGCCACATGCCTAACAATCGTCTTTTTGTACCTTTAAATTATAATCGATATAATAAGTATTAGTTTTCAGAGAATACATTAACTAAACTAAAAATTATTGTGGAAAGAATGACAGTAATGTAATGGCTTACAAATCTCCAGGTTGTTCTAGAGGAAATCCTTGAAAAACAACCGAGGCAAATGGATCTTTGCCAGCTACATCTTTACAAATTTCCTTTTGATAGTCCTTAGGATTAGGTCTTGACCTATTAAAATAGTTAGGATAGAATCCACCGGCAATCACCAACTAAAAGTTGAAAAAAAATATTATGGTTAAATTATTATTAACAACACTTTATTTTCCACAGCCACGCATCTTTTAACACATATAGTTGCATACCTTCAAAATAAGATTCTGATCTTCTCCACCTCGGGAAGATGGGAGTAACTCGATACCACACATACTTAAACGCTTGTATAATTCGTCAATTAAAACTTTCATCTCGCTGAAACGAATAAACAATTCATCAAAATTAAATCAAAAGGTTTGGATTGACATATTTTAAATAATTTTACGTACCGAAGTGACGTAAGCTGAACAAAGTATGTTCTAGCCCATGCTTTCTCGTCCGCAAAACCATGAAAGTCTCTGTTCTGATGACGATAATACCAGTTCTAAAAGATTATTGATTAAAACAATGATTAAAACAGCATCAAATCTAACAAAGCTGGGAACAAATAATTGCGCAAAAATCATACCGTGTACAGATTAAGCAGTGCCATACAGTCTGAAAAACTTTGAGCAGTCCAGTTCAATTTAGACAAATACGCATCCAAACGTTTAGAATAAGGATAAGCAAATGGAGTTTTCACACTGAGACCAGCAGCTATGATTACGGTCTCTTCCAAACAGTCAAACACATGGCCCAACAAAATCAGACGACCCAGTCGAATGTCAATAGGCAAACGGGATAGCACGCGACCAACAAAGGTTAAATCTCCATCATAGACATCATAAATGCCACCAGCATTTATAGTCAGTGCACCAATCTACAAAGTTCATACAGTACTATAATGCCATACCTTAACTCAGATGAGTAAACCAAGCCATACTACTAACAATTACACTTACCTCTTTCAAATTTGCTACTGCTCGTGATATCAATGAACTGCTTGGAGGATCAACAGCCCATGATAACACATCTTTGGGTGTGCCCATGTCTAAAAGCTTAACCTGCAGTACAACAGATTCAAGGCTGGACTTGAGCATTTCAGGTTGACACTCTTGCTCCAACGTTTCCTAACAAGAGAGAAAAGTTACAAAATGAAGCCTTTACATAATTGTGCATGTTTCTAAATGCTAAATCAGTAAAATCGACTGCTTACATAAAACTTCCGAGAGACCATTCTATATACCAGTCCTGCCGCGACTCGTCCACTTCTCCCACGTCGTTGAATACACTGGTTTTTCGAAGCCCACTCCAATCGCAGACAAGTGTAATTAGTTGTTCGATCACAACTCAGCGACTTCGTAAGACAAAAATCAATTACTATAACAAAAATAAAACATTGATTAATTTTAATATACATTATACGTAAAAAATGGATATGGATTACTAAAACTATGTATACCATATTTTATATCTGGAACGGTGATTGAGCTTTCTGCGATATTTGTGGCCAAAATGATTTTTCGAAAGCCTTTCTTTGCTGGGATGAACACTCGTTGTTGTTCCTCATTTGTGATGGAAGAGTGAAGGGGCAACACTTGCCACTGTGTTTGCTTCATTGGATCGTCAGAGCTAATGAAAATACAATATTTACATTAGCAATAATAATAATAAAAGCTAATTTTTAATTGACATGAACGAATAAATAATATGAACACTTTAACGTACGTTGACCTCAGGGTGCTAACTTCAGTTAAAACTTTGTAAAAGGTTTCAATCTCAAGTAATCCTGGAAGAAACACCAAAACAGCACCACGAGAACTAGCACTTCCACCTGGACCAGGTACATCCTTAATCTCCGCCATATCAAGGCCTTCGATAATTTTCTCAGCGATTTCATAGCACTCTGAATGAACTTTGGGTTCCTCCAAACCTTCCATGTTAAGATTTTGGTAGCCCTACAATCAATAATAAAAATCAATAAATTATAACATGATTGCTTGCAGAAAATATTATACAGTACAGAAAATGAGAAAATGCGTACCGCGTAACATGCAACATCATCCAAATAGTACTCGGTCACAGGGTATTGATTTGGTAAATCAACAGACACGCAGACACAAGAATCTTTTGGTTTATCATCCCACAGAGGAAAGTAAGTTGCAAATTTTTCTTTATTCAGTGTAGCCGACATCAAAATAATCTTAGTTGTGCCGTTTCGGGTGTCCACCATTAACTTGTTAATGACTAGCAATAAGAGATCCGTGTCCAAATCACGCTCATGAACTTCATCGATTATAATATGAGTCCACTCGTTTAATGACTTCCTTGCGATCAACAACTGGAGTAGTACACCTGTGGTCATGTAGGTCAATCGGGTGTCGTCAGATACACGTTTATCCATCCCTACCTGAAATTATCCAACGATAAGCTTTCAGTTATACTAACTGAAAAGGCACTTGCAAGCAAAAATGCTACCATAATCATTTAAAATCTACCTGATATCCTACAAGCCCTCCAACTCTCCAATTTCGTTCTGCTCCAACACGATTTGCAACAGAAATAGCAGCGATCCGACGTGGCTGAGTAACCACGATCCTACAACCTTGATGGTTTGCTACCGCGTCATCCAAAATAAATTGGGGGACCTGAAACGAAAATAACCAGACGTGAGAATCATATCGGTTTAAATTTATGTTATTATTAATAATATTGATTCAGGCGGATTGAACTTACTTGAGTCGTTTTACCACAACCTGAAAATATTTCAATCAAGATGAATATAATATTATTGTTACATATCTACCATAAATCATAATTCATCAATGTCGTTAAGTAGTAGCTACTTACCAGTGAATCCTTCGATTATCATTATTTGATTTTCTGATAAACAAGTTATAATCTGTGAAAAATAAAATTAATCAGCAGTGAATAACAGTGATAACAATATATTACAAAGTCCGAAACATATTCATACGAAAATGATTAACCATCGACAATTACCTTCCCACGCATTCGGTTAATGACTAGATGCGAGGTCTCGAACATGCGCTTTTCAAAATCATACTTTGAATACACATCAAAGTCCGAAGTCCGATTGTCTGGAACAGTACCGAAAATTGATTTTCCGATACTCGACCGGCTTCCACGACCTGGTCCTCTACTAGCACCACCCCTTCCACGCTGCTCACCACCTCGGCCCCTTTGACCTCGCCCACGTCCACGCTCCTTTCTTTCATGACTTCCTGGTGTAAAATTCTCATTCTGATGCCCAGCAAATCTTGCCTGTAAAAAAAATTTATACATTTTTACTAACCAAACGCCAAGTTTTATGGGGAAATATATGTTTCAAAACATGCGATAACAACGTACATTATTGATTAGTTGCTGCCTTTTCTCCGCGTGAGCCTTGACGTACTCAAACTCATTTTCAGCTTCTTGAGGTGGTGGAAGGCTCCAGCCATCAAGATTGTCAGGTTGTCTCATTGCCATTTGGGAAGAAGGAGTAACCATTTGAGGCAGTGGTTTGTTGCCGAAGCTGAAAAAGTTAGTTACAGGTGGTACATTGCCGCCTCCGTTTGATGCCATCCTTAGTGATACACTACTTCTACAAGTGATTCAAACATGCATAAATTATTTAAAAAACTCTTCACATCAATCGTGTATTTATAACCGAATCATGTAAATAAAATGGTAAAACTTACCAAGTCAAATAATGTTTGTTGAATTCAACGACACCGTTCAACGTAGATTGTATTAGTCAGTCCTTTCATAAACGCATGACATGACTATCAACTAAAAAATTCATCCCGGTTTCCTATCCTATCTCTCGCTATCTCATTTCCTGTCTCCACTCAATATTCTTTTTTTTTTGAATAACGAAACCTTCAGCTTCTACCTTGCTTCGACTAAATGTTGGATGTCCTTCAAGCAATCACCCTACCTTGATTGTCAATGCATAGACTCAAATTGTCGAACCAAACAATAAGAAGCACACAATTAACGCAATGATCAACGGAAAAAATCGCGCACCGATCGTAATCAGTCTTTAAAGCGCGTAAAAATATCTCGTTTCAGAAAATCAACGAACGTTGATGAACGATCAAATTTTGTACTCTGGAAAAATTTTAACAACCGTTGTCCTATATCAGTCGTCACTAGAAGACCTTTTGTCTGACTGACGATAACTCAAACTCAAGTTTTGTCGATTGTCCCAAAAATCTGCATAAAAAGGAACAATCAGAAATTTCCTTTTCTGTCCTCCTACCTCAACACACAACCAACTGAACCAACACAACTCCAACTTGCATTGGAATTGCAAGCAAATTCAATATTTTTGCATATGAATAGCAAAAACATTCGTATCAACTCAAAACTGTGTGTGGTCTATACCGAAAGGATCCACTAACTAGCACCAGCCAACTTTACATGTGCAACGAAATATGTGGGTTGGAAAAGGAAGTTGGAAGTGTTCTTGTGTTGTTATGATGAGAGAAACGAGCGAGAGAGTAAAGAGAAAAGAGAAGAAGAGCAATCTCGGTCCTCAACAAAATGAAATGGGAACTCGAGATGAGCGAGAGGACGAAAAGAAGGACAGAATAGAATACAGTTGAGTGACCATAACATAAGAAATGAAACACGTGCCCACCTTGATCGCAGATGAGGAGCGCGTTTTGACTTTCTGAACAGAGAGAAATCCTTTCACAAACAGTTTTTATGTACTTTTTACGCATTATATACACAAAACAAAATATGCACATACCTATCCCGTATTATAAGACGACGTGTATTGTGCATTTGTGGAGCAGCACCTGTTTACATTCAATTCTTGACTTAAAAATTGTCATATGGTAAGCGAAATTCTTGAAAAATAGTTGGGATTCAACAGTTCTAACCTTAATTGGAGGTATGAATCCTGTTTATGGTGGTAGTGATTAAGTAATTGGATGAAAAATAGTTGGAAGATGGTAAAATGAAGGTATTTAATCCAGGTTTTTGAATGTTTACAGTCAATTTTTACAGGAGTCTGGCTGAGACGAGAAGGAAACTTGACTCGAAGGATATTGGATAATTGGAGAAGGCTTGTTTAAATAGTTGAGGAATTAACATCAGGAAGAGGTCAAGATGGTGTTAGCGGAGTTAGGTCGTAAAATTACGACCGCCCTGCGATCCCTCAACAATGCAACGGTTATTAATGAAGAGGTTCTAAATGCTATGCTCAAGGAGATCTGTAGTGCTCTTTTGGAGGCGGATGTGAATGTCAGACTTGTTAAGAAACTGAGGGAAAATGTCAGGTGGGTTTGGAAATTCGAAGGGTCATCAATTTTGGAGGATGGGGTGATGTATGATGGGAAGACTTACTTTGATTAACTTTGTAGGGGTGCAATTGATTTTGATGAAATGGCAGCTGGTGTCAATAAACGGAGAATGATTCAAACTACTGTTTTCCAAGAACTTGTTAAGGTAGTTTTCTAAATTATTCGATGATTTACTATACTGTTTAAAGCAGTCTGTTTTATCGAAATAAACATCGTCTTTGTAAACATCTTAGCTTGTGGACCCTGGAGTGAAAGCTTATCAACCAGTGAAGGCGAAACCCAATGTTATTATGTTTGTCGGATTGCAAGGTTCAGGAAAAACTACCACATGTACCAAACTAGCATATCATTATATGAAGAAAGGCTGGAAGACTTGCTTAGTTTGCGCTGATACGTTCCGTGCTGGTGCTTATGATCAGTTGAAACAAAATGCAACAAAAGCCCGAATTCCATTTTATGGAAGGTAATTTGGATTCCGATAGTGGATTAATGAATATTACAGGCTTCGCTTCAAACACTTTATCCTTTTTTCTGTTTTTAGTTATACGGAGATTGATCCTGTAATCATCGCCCAGGATGGTGTCGAAATGTTTAGAAAGGAAAACTTTGAAATCATTATTGTTGATACCAGTGGTAGGCACAAGCAGGAAGACTCTCTCTTCGAAGAAATGTTGCAAGTTGCAAATGCAGTGGTATGATATCACGAGTCCATTTACTTGAATTAGCTGCATACAGCTCTATTTGTGTAATGACATGACACTAAAACTTGCATTCTTTGTATTCAGGACCCTGATAATATTATCTTCGTAATGGATGCCACCATTGGACAAGCTTGTGAGTCCCAGGCTAGAGCGTTTAAAGAAAAGGTTGATGTAGGTTCTGTTATTATTACGAAGCTCGATGGTCACGCTAAGGGTGGAGGTGCCTTGAGTGCGTAAGTGTTGTATGAATTGTAAGAGCTGCCATTTACATCCGCTGTGCATCGTGTCATATTTCATACATCTTAATTTTTATATGTTACAGTGTCGCTGCTACACAAAGTCCAGTGATATTTATTGGTACTGGAGAACATATTGATGATCTGGAACCGTTTAAGACTAAGCCATTTATAAGCAAATTATTAGGAATGGGAGATATTGAAGGTTTGGTGGAGAAAGTAGAAGAGCTTAAGCTTGAGGATAATCAAGAATTAATCAAGAAAATTCAACATGGTCATTTTACATTACGTGACATGTATGAGCAGTTTCAAAATATTATGAAAATGGGTCCTTTTTCGCAAATTATGGTATGGTTTGTATATAATTATTTCTGTAATCATGTGAAGAATTTTTTATCATTTTTATATTATTATGATAACATTAATTAATGTTGTTTGCAGGGAATGATTCCTGGGTTCAGTCAAGATTTTCTAGGTAAAGGCAGCGAGCAGGAGTCAATGGCTAGGTTAAAAAGGCTGATGACAATTATGGATAGTATGAATGACGGAGGTACCCTTACTTGTTTTACTTTACAGTTCTACAATCATTCTTACATGTGTTGTTGGCAATTAATTAAAATGCTAAAATTGTCAATTGTCATAATATACAGAGTTAGACAACCGTGACGGGTCCAAGTTGTTCACAAAACAGCCAGGAAGAATATTACGTGTATCCTATGGATCAGGTGTAACTGAAAGGGAAGTGAGAGAGCTGTTAACTCAGTACACAAAGTTCGCTGCTGTGGTTAAGAAAATGGGAGGAATCAAAGGGTTATTTAAAGGCGGAGACATGGCTAAAAATGTCAATCCCACACAAATGGCCAAACTTAATCAACAAATGGCTAAAATGATGGACCCACGAGTGTTCCAACAAATGGGTATGTGCAATCAAAATATAATTAATGGTTATTAGTTCGAAAGCACTTGAAAGCAGTCTCATAACTTTTTGTTTCATTGTAGGTGGAATGAACGGACTTCAAAATATTATGAGGCAGTTACAACAAGGAGGTGGAGGTCTAGGAAATTTGCTTGGTGGTGGTGGGGCCGGAGGTGGTGCTGGCAAACCTGGAGGAAGACATTGATTGTCGTTTTGCAAACTAAACTTGTCATTCATAATATTCGTTTAGTATGCATATAATTTTATATTCGCGTACATTACGTCATGTAAATCGCGAAGAAATGCAAACTCGGAAACCGAAACAAAATCCCTAATGAAAAGCGCAATGCTGTACATTTTTGAATTTAGATAATGTGTTTGAATGTCCGTACTCTAATACACTTCCACCAGCAGAATGAAACAAAGTTAGCGCTGGCATGTTTGGAATATTACGTGAATGAAAATATTTGCGCTGGTGGATGTAAAATATGAACCATTTAAAATAATACAGTGTTATCTGATCAATTATCATGAAAACTGGAAATATATTAATATATTGTATGGAATACATACCTTGTGGGAAACCTACTGAAACTTTTTGTATTTTTGAATGTTGTGGGTATAAAGCAAGTTCGAATGTTTAGCATTAAGATGTGGATAGATTTCTACAGTATGAAAGGTGCAGGAACATGTTAATATTATATACAGGATTTCAAAATTATATTTTAGTTTACTGTACAAGTATATGACGTTGCTGTATGCAATGCTATTATTAATTCCATTTAGTTCCTTTTTACATGCTTCTAGCCCTACGTAATATTACACAATAAATCTGTGTATATAATAATAGATTCAAATTTATTTTTGATTAAACTTTAGAAGAAAGTGAGTGCTCGTTCATGAAAATAAAACCTTCTCCGGTACTCGTTTTCGAAAGTAGATGAGATTATGACTGGCATTTGTTTTTCAATTGAAAGTGCAACGTGAATGCGATGAATAAAAGGTACATTAAGTAAAACAAACTTTAGTTTATTTTTGGGTGTCATTCAACAATAATATTGCTGAATAGCTCTGCATATGCTGAAACTGACACTATGCATAATACTGTTTTGGCACACGCAAATGAGTAGCACACTAATAACTAATAAAACATTGAATTAGCACCACAGAGAAATTATTGGAAGCTTTTCATATTAATTATTATAAGGGATAAAATTGAGTTGCAGCAGAGGATTGTAACTCTATCTGTCCCATCTTGAACTGTAACCTCTGAACCCATTTTAACAATAATAGATTGTGTATTGGGCCACAAGTTGGCGATGGGAATTCCAATATATCGTGGTGGTGGTGTTGGTGGTGGCCTGGATTCACTCCAGTAGTAGCAGGAGTGGATGATGGTGCTTCTTGAAGTAGAAAGTCCGGTGGAGGATAACCCAAACATGTTTGTAGTCGTACCTGTACGTGCGCTGGAAGCTGACCGAGTGAAATGCATACAAATACATGTTAGTTCATGAAAGCATACACAATTTACTGAACTCATACAGATATAATACCTGGCCATGATGGGCGAATAATACAGGATTCCACAACGGCAAAAGTCTACTGAAAACACTTGAATTGCACTCGAGAAGAGATTCAAGTAAACTGAGAAAATGCAGATTTACCATTTCTGCAAGCTGTTGAAATCATTTATAAAACCAATTAGAAACTGCATATTATAGGGCATGTAATACGCGATTGATAACGGAAGATTAGATTTCTTACAACTTTGGAATGGGAAATTAGTTGCAAAATTGCTGGAGTCACTTTTCCCCAGAAATCTGTTAAAATATTTGTCGAGACATTTGCTGGATCACTTGAGTTGGACGTCTGTGCTGCGGGCCCGACTTGTTCCAAATATATAGTCCATACCTTTCCAGAAAGTTACAGCCCAAACTATTTACATTTGCTAGTACTATACGTTAACTTATATTTCCATATAGAATGTTCGTATTACCTGACACAATATGAACGCATGAAATAACGAAGACATATGCAACACAGAAGCTTTTGATTGCTCAGCAAAACCAGTCATTATAACGTGTACATGATCAGCAACATGACATGAAGCCTCCAAAGGGATTGGAACGCAAGCAACGTTGGATGTCGGACCAAACATAGCCGTATGCGTTAAAGCTCCAAGTAGCAGCCACGAGAGTACACGAATATGAGCCACACAATCCAAGAACTCCTTGGGTCTGTACAAAGCATGAATTTAAATTTAATGGATTAAATTAAGCTGCCTCGTAATAAACGAAGAGTGTGCTACGCAAAATTATACCCTTGCTGAATTGCCGACGGAGGGTTATACAGCCACGGCAAGTGACGCCCAATAGCACGGTTTTCACGGCTATTACCTCTTGAGATTTCTAGGGCAATGAATTGTGAAATCCCTCCTTTGATAACCCCTCCTAGCGTATCTTCATTCAGTCCACAGCCGTTACCTTTGTAATTGCTCTAGTTTATGAAAGAATAGATGTTTAGTGATAGATACAAAGGATGGTCCGGTTGCCAAACTTGGTTTGATAAATAATGCTTGACTGTTTTATACTTACTTTAATCTTACTAAGAGAATGAAAATCAGCAAGAAATTCCAAGGAATCTGTCAAGTGTTGCCTCATGCACTCCGCAGCACCAGTTGTGGGAGCATTGGAAGGTTCACAGGTGGGGAACTTTGGAAAGTCATCCGTTCCAACAAACGGTGCCAATGAACCTCCGGCATCCTACAAATGAACAAAGGGTTATCCTTCATATCGGTAGCATTAACTGCTTACTTAATTTTATAGCCATGGGCATTTTAAATGTACGTTTATTTACCTGTAGAGCGAATGTGACAAGAGTTAAGAAATTGGAATCAGGAATGTTTGATTTAAACTTGAGAGCTTGTACAAGTTCCAATATTGCAATTCTTGTCAAAAGTAGTTTTTCCCTTTCCTGAAAAATTTGGTTAACCATTATCATTCCACGCGAGAGAAAGTAAAGTTTGCAAGTTTTCTTTTGGAACAAATCGTCTTACTCTTAAAAATCCTCGATGACACAAATGACATAATTCCACCAGTGTGTTATATTTTAGACCTAGGTTACCCAACACAAAGCAAAGTATTTTGGAGAATGGATCCAGTATGCTCTGCAAAAACAAAGACGCATAATATTATTGTCCATAGGAGCAGGTTGGTTGGTTATGTTTTGTGAATTGTAAACGTACTTTGAATGCGGATATTCCAGGAAGCCTCATGAGGCATGCCATTGTTCTCAAAATTCCATCAACCCCCGTCAAGTTCTGCATAAGAGGCATGATCTTCCTTAAAAATGCTTCACTAAGCGGGATAACAGCACTCCACGTTGCAGACGCAGCTTCTAAAGGAAGGCATTCCATATATGTAGCTATGTTCTCGATGATTGGTGCAACAGTGTCCATTACAATAGATTTCCTAGCATTTAAAGTCTGACAGAACAAAAGTCCACATATAAGCAAAGAGCTTTAACCTCGAAAAAGAATGCGATAGTATTAAACTTAAAATGTTTTACTTCAAACAGCATTTGTAATGGAGCAACGGGATTCAATGCAGCAAAATCAGCAAGGGATAAGGATATCGACTTGAACAAATCCACCTTGATCTTTTCTGCAAATTTTAGGAAAGTAACATAATAAAATTGACTGACAGTAGGAGTTCAATATTGCTTTGCAAACAACTTTCAACGTACCAGGAAATTTGGTTTGAAACAGTTGCACAAAAACACCATAAGGTGCAAGTTGATGCAATACACACCGAAGAAACTGATGAGCCACACTAGATACGGCGCCTGGAAAGTAGGAAGACCCCTCAACTTGCCACGGAAAAAGGGGCTTCAAAGCGATCCTGAATTCAACAATGCCCTGTTGTAGAAACTATTTTTTGGGTGAGTATTTAAGAATTGTGTGCATTACCTTGTAACAACTTTTAGAATTTCAGGCATGAAAGGAGCTGCGACTGAAGGTTCTCTATGAATAAAAGTTTCCAGTGCCACAATGCACAAGCCAAGTTCGTCATTGGTATATGATTCCAGTAACACTCCACAATCGCCACAACGCTCTTGCACACACTCTTCTCCCACTCTTAAGCAGCTCTGCCTTAAGTTTTGAAGCACATAACGTGATGGCTGTCCGGAACTTTCTACATTGCTTCTACATAAACAAAACGAAGTAAAATAAAATTACCAATCACAAAACTTTGATTAACTCCAACCTCCCTTGGGGTTAGTTAAATGTATCTTTCGTACGCAAAGCCAACACTCTTTCCAGCATCTTGATCACCAGCACCTCTTTTATCCGATCCCTCATCTCTTTGTTGGGTTCCCTCAAACACATCTGAATCACAAACTCGGGGCTGCTTAACTAATTTCTTTGGAGAGACAGTACCCGCACCCTGTGTACCATAAATGTGTTAAATTAGCTTTCCGGAAAAGGTAATTCAGACTTGAGACATGAGATATGATCTGCTTACCTCGGCTTTGTGAAGGCCCTTACCATGCTCCTCTGTTGCAAGAAAAAGAATGCAAATTTAGATTAGAAATAGATTATCGCTGACAAGACATAGACGTGAGTATATACAGTGCATTATTAGCACTTTCATGTAAAACGCAGACTTTCTACTTTATTACCATGTTTATACGGCTTTTCAGATCCTTGTGCTCCCAAAGAAAGTAATCTATCAACATGAGCATGTTGTCGCTCAGGTTCTAAAGCTTCATTACTTTCACCTTCATCAATACGAACAGTGGGACCTAATGGGAAAGTTCAAAAAAGAACAGGGAGTTTATCATGACTTGTAATTACGGAATCAACATTTTGAACTTAAAGTTGGTTGTATACCTATACTAATCATTCCATCCATTCTTGACATGGGTGATTCAGGGGATTCGTATGGACTTCCATGTCCTCCATTGTTGCTTATTCGAGGTACACATTTCACAGTTGGAGAAAGGGGTGGGGCATTAAATCCCACAGGAAGAAGCCTTTCTAACGGTGGAGCAGGAATCTTAGCTATTTGAAGGGCAGCCTGGACACTTAAATGCCACGGAAATTCTCCTCCAGCGCCTTTAGCCACAGTAATTCCACTTTTACTGCTTGTGCTACCCCCTGAAGAAGAAGATTTATTGTCACCTTCACTCGCTGTCCCACTGCCAATAAACCATCCGATGCTTTTAGATTTTTCTGATGATGCTGAAAGCGGAGCTGACCCGGAATTGGAATGGACGATTTTGGGGCTTTCTGAAATTACGACGGGTTGAATAGACTGTAACTGGTCAATAGTTTGAAATTCATCAGCCGAATGCACAACCGCAGTTATTCTCGGCGGCTCTACCAGCTCTTTAAATGCACACTGCAGATCCAACAGAACATTTTACAAAATCCATATGGAATATGTACTTCAATACACCATAAAAATAGCAACAGATATTCGAAAAACAAAACTCACATCTGAAGAGCCTATCAACCTCGGTGACTCAGGGATAGCAGCTAGTTCCGGTTCTATGTCATCAGGTTCGTCTGTTGAAGACCTAAATATCAATTTAAGTACCAAATGCTATAGTTTGTCGTTGGCTTACTGAGCAAAAGTATACTCATAAAATTGATAAGAAGGGACATCATTACATCATGTCAAAAGATTCTGTAACGCCACCAACAATGGTTCCTTTCTTAGGTTGTTTTACAGATGTAATACTGCTAACGCTCTTCCTTGCCTCTCGTGTCGAACTGAAGCTTGGAGATACATTATGAGTACTCAAAGGAGTAATTGGTGGTGTTTCATGCTCAGTAATGTGTTCCAAGTCACCTACAGCGTTTCCAATGTTCACACGGCTTATATCAGCTATTAGTTTAAACAATTACACAGAAAGCTTGCATTTATGCCAAGCAAGGTTTCCATGTAGTATGTATGACAAGATTTAAAGTAATTACTACGATTTAAAGTACCTCTTGATCGTCCAATAGGTTCATCCAAAATGAGAGTTGAGGGTAGCGGTCTGCACTTATGCTCTTGATAATTAAGAGTGTTTAGTATAATGCGGATTACCGATTGAACTTGGTTCGATAAAGGAGATTGTCCATACTCATACTAAAATTTACATTGTTAAAATATTATGCCTTTACCGTTTGTAAAATTGCTAAGTATTAGGTTTATAATTTTAAAAATTTGCTACCTTGTACAAAATAACAATCAAACTCATCAGCCAGCTACGTCGTACATGGGGTTCCAAATACCATAATGAGTAGGAAGGATATCGGGATCCAGCATTTTTTGAGGGAGCTGGGCAATATTGTAAAATTGTAAGCGACATGGGAAGTAATGTTCCTCCGACTCTAAAGTTCTGATCCAGAACTTGTGGCAGAGCAGATATGAAAGAATTGAAAACTGGAGAAGATCTCATTCTTGATGGCGGAATGAAGAACGTTTTATCTTGAGGATTGTGGCCCAACAACATATTGAGATGGCGTAAAAGGACATTTTGTGTTCTAGCCAATGCTTTGGAATTTTCGCTTGGAATAGGCTAAGCATAAAAACAAATATTTAGTTAGCAGCTCAAAACAGGCTTGTACCTTTACAATTCGCAATTATTGGACATTCATGAAAATACTTACTCCACGATTATAACGAGAGAGAAACTGCATAAAGAGGAATGTAAGTAGATGCATGGTCTCTTTGTCCGCCTCTTCTATTTCTATAATACGATGAAATATTCCTAGCAAATGACCATCATCACCCCCAAGAAGTCCATGTATATATCCTTCTGTAAAATTATCATTAAAAACCATACAAATGTCTAGCAGAAGAATCTTTCGCATGAGAACCATACAAATTGTCATAATAAAGTGATCATACCAACACCGTGGCGAGAACCTTTTCGTTTCAACGTTGGTGCAGATGATTGTCTCCAATATCCCTTGTCTATAAGTTATACAGAAATAGGATTTGAGTTAATTCTTAATAGACTGAATTGGTAGAGGAGAAAGAATTTGACTGAGTCCTTTAATTACCATTTCCTTTTGCATGCAACCCCCCTGGTGCAGACATTGTGCGCTTGTAAGTCATTTTTGATCCGAGGCTAGCATAAAGCGTTCTTGATCCGGCAGCATAGTTATTTTCGTGTTTCATCAAAGCTTCGTGTATTCTTCCCAACTTTCTTATGAAATTGTCAAGATTTCCTTCTATATTCCTTACATCTGAAATGTTCATTTTTTTAAACATAAGAATCTTAGCTAGAAACAAAGCATTCATTCTTTATACGTGAACTCGAAGAAAGCAATAGATTGTGAGCATACCTTTAGCTAGAGTTATATCACCCATTCTTTCCAAAGTAATTTGTGCTTCTAGGAACAATGTATCGAAGCAGTTAAGAAAGAAATCCCAACGCAAAACCTTCCTATCACTCACGGAATTAAGCAAGAGATATAAAGACTGTAAAATCACTGGACGATCAATAATTACAGTATCAAACTGAGCCTCCAAACAATACATCAGACTCTGAAATGATTTTAATACCAACAAATCAAACTACTACATGCTTCAAATTTAAGGTGGTTACTGAAATTGCTGAAATAAGTGCAATAACTTACTGAAAAGGCGGAATCATGAATAGTTCCGAGATACAGAGCTGTACGTTGGGCAACTGAAACATGCGGATCGTCTAATGAAGAGATGACATAGCAGAATGCATTTGCAAGGGCAGTCTGCAGGGCTTGACTATTCCGAACAGGATGAGTATCCATGAATCGTGTTATTGTAATTACCCTTTCAACTGCATAAATAACACGTAAGTAGATTTAGATATAGCCCCACAGATATACGATTTCAAACAAAGCTACCAACCTGCCGTGAAACGTCGTCTCCAATCTGGACTTTGAAATTCTTCTTGAATTTGTTTCCAAAACATGTCAGCTCCTCCCGGTAGCGTTACGCAATGAAGTAAAATTGGCACTGCATGTTCACAGATTTGGGAGCACTCTGCGTCCATCAATTCCCATAAACTATAGTTTTTCATCAAATACATACACCAATTATAAAACCGGGAGATACAGAACAGAAAAATCAAATGTTAATGTAATTCAAATTTCTTACTTTTTTAAAATCAAATTTTCCTGACACCAAATCACAAATCCCCTATTTTCCTTTGATGCCTTCATGAAAACTTCACCATGAAGGAACATTATTCTCAAGCATTTTAACATATTATGCATAACTTCTGGGTCTTCCTCATCGGGAATTTTCTATTGCAAAACAAATGAGATAAATAAACTATTATTTACAAGCAAAAATAAATTTCACTTAATCATTTGGTTGTAGGTATATTCGTACCTTTAATAGCTCATATGTGAATTTCAAGAAAGGTGGCAACTCTTCAATCGAAAACTGGAAATCACCAAGCGTTGTTGACCAGCTCTCTCGCTTATCATTCAGGTCGCCGGTATTCTCCAATAAAAGTGGAGTAGATGAAATTTGCGCTGTTGCAGACGCTGTAGTAGACGATGAAAAATAGTAACACATTGCAAATAAATAAAAATCTTAGGCATTAGCAGGCTACTTTCAAACAAAATGCACGAACCAGTTTCCGTGTCAGTTATGGTCACTTGACGAGCGACGGCGGACTTGTTTAGAGACGTTGGCCTTTCTGTTGATGCCGTTGTTGCGGTATGTGATGGGGGCATGATTGGGCCCAAATCAAAATCGGATATAGTTTCCACCGTCGCCGTCAATATCTGAGACGACATTATGCATACCTACTTTTTAATTATAGTCATCTATTTCTCCAAACGAGATACTGAAGTATAAATGAAAATCAGCTATTCAATTTCACCTGGGGCATATTGACAATTATTCCTTCAAGTCCCCTGCTTTCAGACTTGGGTGAAACTGCTGCTTTCGAATCTCCTTTTAATTCCTGCTTTGCAGCACCTTCCAAAAATCCCTTTCCACCGAATTCTCCATCAGGACTTAATATGACCTGTTAGTATTTCCAAGAAAGTAATTGAAATTTAATCATAATATTTGGTGAACAAGAACAAGATTTATAGATCATAACAAAAACTTTTTTTTTTTTTACATCTGGAGCTAAGGCTGAATTTTCAGGTGCAAGTTTTTGCACGATTTCAAGGGCTAGCTGGTACCACAAGACTGCCATTTCACAAAACTGACAATCTTGACTTTGTTGACACGTATGGGTACCTGGCCATGGCATAGCCACCATGTTGTGCAAAAGAACCATTGCATCTTTTGCTACAAGAGTATGCAAACCTTTGTGCTGTTCTACTTCCTGGAGTTCCAGCTACAATATGGAAAATCGCATGAATAGTAGGTCTTAAATTTTAAAATTTTATTGTTTGTCTAAAGACTTGCTCTGATTACCTGCTTCAAAATTATGTCCAACATAAAAATAAACGAGGATAACATTAATTCACTATCTGATTGCTGCTCTGTATGGAGCTGAATATTTTCTTCATCGTCAGAAAGAGACGATGCGTTTGGAGAATCGTCCTGGCATATGGCGGCTAGTGAACAATAAAATTAGCATTGTAATACCACATTACGCCATAACTTTCGAGCGTTGAAAACTCACATATAACGTCTTTGGCATCAGTCGACTGCGATACGCTTCCACGTTTAGGAACCTTATCCGTTTTAGGACGAATGCCTTCTCGGAAAATTGAGAATATAAAGTATAACGGAATGACAATTTCAAGCTTTGATAGGACCTAAAAATTCGATAAATGCATTCCAGTTTACTAATGACAAAATTAGTTGCTAAACCTTCCAAAAAATTTCTTACTTGAAGCCATTTTAAAGCCTGTTCTTTCACTTTGTGGGAAGTTTGATGAAATCTTACAGCTATAAACTGATACATTTGGCGTGCTTCAAATCCCAAAGGATTCATTTCTGGGTCCATTACTTTGCTGCAAATTCAAAATACTTTCGTTATTTGTCTTGTCCTATCATAATGCAAATGTATACAGCAGAAATCACAGTATTTAAAAAAATTATTTTATAGATATACCTCAGTATAATTTTTAATTCGCCCATCTCTTCTTCTGGAACTTCAGATGCCATTGCCTCCATCCAGTGTGGCATAATTTGACTCCATATTTCAGGAGAAATGACTTCATATGGAACTAAGCAGAAGAGCCGATTAAATCCTTCTCGAAGATGAAATGTCCTTGACGAAATTACATCCCTACAAGAATATGGGACATACAATCTTGATGATACAAGGTGGGGTGGGGTGAGACAAACTTAATTGTTTGTTTTTAACAATGAGTTAGACCGTACCAGTGCCCTCCTACTCTTGCGTAATCTGGAGGATGAGGCAACAGACATGTTACAAATGTGTCAAAATTTCCTTTGACAACTCGCTTTAGCCAGGGACACACAAAGTCAACCTTCAATCTTTCCAGCGCATTAGCCGATGGATCTATAAAAATGTAATGAGGTGAGCGTGAATACAACACGGCGTCTTTAGCAAATACTATAATACTAAAGTAATATATATACGAACAAACCGTTTCCCAAATATGCCGTTGTATTAAACCATTGGAACAAAGCTGATAGTAAACGACTCAGAACATCCTTCAGCATATCATCTTCCGGATTAAAAAACCCAACCAGAAGCCAAATTCCAAATCTGCCGAGTAATCTCCGCTCTTCTATAGGGATTGGATCAGTAAATTCGCCATCCGTGAATAATCGGAGACGAGTTTGCTGATCTAACACATCCTTCGTTCCACCTCTAGTAGCCAATGGTTCAGCTTCCAGAAGAGCACTGTTATACAACAGAGTATCCTTATGCTGTACTTCTATACATACAGTAGCGTAAACAATTGCTTTTATTACAAGTTTAGTACTTACCTAACCACTGCTTCTACATGGTAATTTAAAAGCTCCGTATCAGACGTATCAGGCGTCTGAATTGACTTGTGAAAAACGTGATCTAATCCACGACGGTTATTGTGACGGATGGAATGACATTGACTACAATAGCGAATTGGTCTGTTTCCATTATAACTTGCACATTCGGAATGGAAACAAATCACGGCATTCAAAACTTTATCAGGTCCTTGAGACCGACAATTCTGAAATAGTTAAAGAGTAACATTCACGTTTTAGATGCCTTCATTCATTCTAATCCACGCAGTTAATCATAGCCGTTGTTTCAATGAAACCTTGTTTTCACAAGTTGTTCCAGCCTTGATGATAGGTAACGATACGTCATACAAGTGCTCAGATGCCGTTGGCTGTTCCGATTGTAAGCGACTGGAGCACTCTTGACAGAGAAATAGTGGAGGTGGATTTTCAGGAGCTAAGGAAATTCCCACAGAGTGATCAAAGCAAACTTTTGCAGCATCAGCACACATTCCCGTGTTGTTCACACTACACATTTCGCTTCGACAACCCGGAATTTTATATCCTGCAACAAATGACATACACATAAATTCATGAAGGCGGACGTAGCATAAAAATGGTCTCATCAAAGGCAAACTCCAAACGAAACTAACCATTAAAGTTGAAATTGACATTCCTTCTGTCATACAAAGTTGGATTTACATGCGGCCAGTAATATACCAAAAGATTCATTCCTACTTTACGTGCTTCAACGGTTCCATATGCAATTACACAAAGAAGATCTTTGATTGCATCCCTTTTGTAGCACATGACTGACTCCAAAATTTGACAATGGTATTCTGTGGACAAATTCAATCTAACTGTAACACACAGTTGAATCACTGAATTATAGTACTTCGAATTTCCTATAAATGTTACCCGAGGAAGAGGTATACTGAAACACCATCATTAGCACAGCAGAAACCGACTGCATTGCATACGCAGCTTTATCCGGACATTGATCACAGTTATCTGAAATGAAATGTATGTTCTTTTATAACTGATCATCGATTTTTAACTGATTTTTTAACTGCTTAATGCACGAACATAGTGTGAACGGTAAAAGATAGTGACACAACAAGTCAATAATGTCCTTATGCAGCGACGACGGAAACGTTCCCAAAGAGGTAGCAACAATGTACGGAAGAGTGTCAATGTGCTCATGTTCCAGAAATGGTAAAAGACATGCGATCGTCTGAAGAATAGCTTGTCCAAGAGCTGCAACAATGAGAAAGCATATATATTATCATTCTGAATTGATTTCAGTTTCTGATATAAAATGTGGAAGCAATTGAAATACGTACTGTCATTCTGACCTTGAACCCCAAGTTGGACCATTGGTGCAACATCTATCAGTTGCACCACTACGTTAAACAAAGCATTGTAGTCCAAATTAGGGAACAATTGCATTCTCACTGTTTCTTCAGATCGTTGCTTAAGCATTTCCAACGGATATTGCGGAACATCTTTCAGCACAGCTACATTGTGCATAAATTTGCTATCAAATTTCACTCATGAACCAATTTATCTAGTAAATTATTAATTTTATGAAATTATGTACCTAATAAAGTTTGAGAAAAATGCTTCAGCGTATTCGCAATATCCAACCCAGTTGGTAATGGCATAATCCCATTTGTTAGCCGCAAGTGGTAGTCCTGAAGGTTGCGAATTTTCGCAGTGACTATAAACATAAAGCATTAAAGAATAACTTACTTTCAGACATTTGATTTTAAAATCATTTCAGTACTTACATGCCGCAGCCCTCGTCCCCATTGTATTTTTGGGATGATCTTCGTGAAAACTCCAACTAAAACTGGCTCGTGATAACAATGACAGAAACGAGGACTAAAATTCCAAACAAACAAATTAATCTCTCATGATTGCAATACAAATTTCATCCTTTATTCAACTAACTGTCCATTAAAGTATCTAAATCATCGCATATTTTGTTTTCAATAAAAGTAGCTTCAACGAATGTGTAGAACGGAATAACCTTTCTGGAGGAAGTACGTTGTATCTCATCCTCATCCTGATGATGGACATGAAGTTTTTGGGAAGAAGAAGCAGGACACTCGCGTTCCTTCGACGTATTCTCATCATTATCATCCCTCCTCATGTTTACATTCCGTTCTCTTCCAAAATCCGAGAAATTCCGAACCGTTATTATAATTTTCGGTCCAATGTAATATGCATTCCTTTCCTTCTTACTATGCTACCCGTGAACAACGGTGATGTAATGATTACAGACTTCATGCTTTTATATACAAACGGCTTTCCAAAACACTTTTTTAGTTAATAAAGCAGAAAGCACTAATGACTAGTGAAACGACACGCGACAGAAAGTGACAGGTTATGACATCGGCACAAATTATGCCAATCTTTCAAAAGTGTATGGATAAATCTTTAAAGCACTTTTTAGTTGATGCAGATATTGCAGATACATCGAGTTTTGTGTACAAACACGAGCATACGTTCACCTAGTCAAAGCACATGAGAGAGTAATAGCGACCGGGAGAAAAACATGCCTTGATAAGAAAAGCAGATGGATCTGTTTCTGAATGTTTTTGTTTCTTGTTGATATTTTGATAACGTGCATTATCGGATTTCGATTGGGATCACAAATATTATGAAATGAGTTTTGCTGATTTTGACATTTGAATCTTTGAACGTTACTTCAAGTGGTTTGTTATCAGTTAAATATATTTCATTTGCAGTTAGGTTATCAGTTGGTGTTGCTTCGGCTATTGGTACATTGTACATGGTACATTGGTACTGACATCATGAAAGATTTGACATTGTTAAGAACTTTAAAAAAATATGTTGTAACTGAGGAAATGGGAGCAGTACCAACCAACATGTGATGCCAAAGTCCATCGGACTCGTTCTTAGTCAGGTCTTTGGTCTTTGATAACCGAACCGATAACTGGAACTGTGACTGGAATAAATAGGCCCTCTGGGCCTACCACAGTGGCAGAGTGCCCTTTTTTGGGGATGGCTATGACAACAATTTCTAGGAAAAGAAAAACACGGATCACGGATAGTCACTTCAAATACCAGTCAAAAACTTACGATGATATGGTATGTTGTACCGTGTCTTTGTCTTTGTACAGTTCCTGATTTTTGGAATTGGAATATTGAAAGCATTTATGTTGTGGATTGGATATATTCACTTTGTTTTCAACTTGTGTAATTTGATTGATTGTTGCAGGTTATTATGAAAAGTAATTGAAGAAGTTCCTTGTGTGTTAGAATATTGATCATTAGGTGATGTACCATGTCAAGCACTGCTGAAGAGTATTTGAAAGGCACAAAAACTGACGAGCTTGCTGGAGACACGATGAGTATGAAAGCTGGAAAAGAAATGGACGCAACTTCGTCATCTGGAAGCGGTGGCAGCAGTGGCATCTGGTCAACCAATGCTCCTGACTCCAGCTTTTATATTGACAGAGGTGGCCCAATGTCTTTGGGAATCGGAGATGGAGATAAGGCATCGTTTCCCTCACTTGCTTCGGGGGATGGCTCTCACTCATTGGATCCGTCAGCAAAGAGAGATCAAGATATGGATGGCAGACCTGCCGTTTCCGTTAGTCAAGCTGGAAGAAAGTATATTATTACGAAGCGCAACCTGATAGTCAACTACCTTCCTCAATCCTTTACAGATCGACAACTGTTCAATCTGTTTGTGTCCTATGGAGCTATAGACAGTGTGAAGATTATGCGAGATGCAACTGTAAGATTGGATTTATCAGAGCAAAATATTCCAGTTTCTTAAATGTCATTTAATATCTCTTTCTTTACATCTAATTTACAGACTGGGTACTCTTATGGATTTGGTTTTGTAAATTTTGTCAATGAAGAAGATGGCATCCGAGCTCGAGCCGAGATGAATGGAGCTCAGGTGGAGAACAAACGTATTAAAGTATCTTTTGCCCGTCCGCCTTCGGATGACATCAAAGACACAAATCTGTACGTTACTAATCTTCCAAGAAGTATGACTGAAGAGCATTTGTTCACACTGTTTGCTCCCTTTGGGGAAATTGTACAAAGGAAGCTTTTAGTGGATCGTTATACCAATCTTCCAAGAGGGGTGGCATTTATCAGGTGCGTGCTTATCTGCTCATCTAAAACTTTCTTTTCCAACTGTAGAAATAAAGAATAGGGTAACAACCTTTTGTGTTCATTCAAGATTTGAGAGAAGGGACCAAGCAGCAGCCGCGATAAATGCTTTGAACAACTATGTACCGGAAGGGGCTGAAGAACCCATCAGAATCAGATTGGCAGAAGACCATGGCAAACAGAAAGCTGCATATCTTGCAGGATTCCGAGCTGGTATGGGTCTGCCTAGTGGGCCTACTGGAGGCAAGTTGGGAAAACTCGAAAGCCTATAATATACTGTTCAACTTCTTTATATAATTTGAATTCTATTTCTTGTCTTGGAAATCTATTTTCAGGTCCAAGTAAGCCCGCGAATGCGAGATCAACTTCGTGGAACTCATATCCAGGAAAAAGATCAGTGGACGGTAAATAGAAACACATGAATTGAGTATGAAATAGTAGGTATAACTATTGTAAAGAAGCCTCCTCTGACATTTATACTTTTTATTATTCAAGGTTGGAATTATGAGCGACGATACCGTACCCCATCGTGCAATCCCATTATAGAAGGTTATTGGACTACTGATGGGATGCCTGCTCATTCAGCGCAATATATCTTTCCTGGTAATACTGCTCCGCAGCACCCTTACTGTGAGTCCCCAGATTACACGCCTCAAAGAAAACGCAAGCGTTTTCGATAGTTGTACATTCAGAGCAGAGAAACTCATTCTGTATTTTCAGTGCTGAGATGTTAAAGTTGGTTATTTATGTACAATATATGTAAAGCTGCTACTCGAATTAGGAATGTATATTATGTTATATTCTTTACAGTTCCAACGATTCGATTTATTTAATATATATGCACGACTTTTATGTACGTATGGTTTCTAGTCAGAATAATATATTGTTTGTATTCTTGATGTCAAAAGCTCTGTATTTTTAACGTAAACAACTTAAGGTTCGCATAGGTTTAATTGTTGATAATAATATTCGTATAGATTGATAAGTTCAATGCATATTAGTAGATACCGATTGGGGATTTACTGCTCCTACAACCTACAGTACTCGTTTGGAAGAAATTCCTACCTATGCTTGGCGCTCTCCGTTTCAATACCCATACTGACTTCACTCAAACATTAGCGTTTAATGGACTTTGAACAATAACTTTAAGGAACAAAGTATTTTGATGCAATGTCCTGGTAATCAGGAAGGATATTCAATATTGATGAATAGGATCACTAATAATAAAATATAAATAACTTATAGGCTAACTATATGCTGTGATGTTAAACTACAGAACTTACATTATATATGACTAAAAATGATTTACAGAATAAAATAAAATGTATTTCTAAAATCGAGGTGTCATTTTAATCGCAAAATTGTACATGCTTATTATCTGCGGGTGAAATAAACCGAGCAGGAGTGTACTGAAGTTGTACAACAACTGATTAAACAAATTAAAACAAGCTTTACAATCAAATGACAGCGTTACGAGAAGGAGAACTGTACACTACATCATAAAGAAGTTGTTTCACAACTTAATAAAAGGTAATTGGTTATTTTGCTGTATGCTGAGTGATTGTGTGAGAGTATACTGTCTGGGTTCTAAGCTGAGTTGCAGCATACGTTAGCTGAATTGATGCTTCCGGATGAGATGTGGAAATACATTCTCTTTCAAGAACCTGAAAAAATGAAACATTTTCCATTAACATTCAAGTTACACTTTTCAGCTATATTACTGTAAAGTTCTTACAGCAGCGATCGTCTCCAGTATGCTATCAAATCCTAATGCAAGAGCCCATCTTCTCATTCGATTTAACTCCTACAAAAAAAATCCAATTAATATTTCATACATTTCATTAATATGCTAGTTTAAGTTAATACATGATGGACATGAAAAGGACGAACGGACCTTGTAGAACTGCGGAGTCTTCTCTGGGAGCTTTCTGGCATGTCGAAGTAACTTTTGAATGTCGGCATTCAATCCTCCAGGGGTAAGCCAGACCGTTGTCTGATTTGGAGTCGCGATGTAACTCTTTTTATCACCATGTTTCACAGGAAAACAAGGAACTGCAACGGAATCTCCCTGAACTGTTTTCTTTTGAATAAAGTCTTCTTTAGGTCCTAGATGCTGCATGTTGCCGAGCCATGGAATAACGTTCGTGCCTAAAATGGTATATACATTCAGTAACTACACTAAAACATAAGATAAGATAATATAATAATAATACAACTTAATAGTAATCGCATTACCTGGAGAGAGTATAGACAGAATAAGGTTAGATTTCTTTTTGCTGTCCGAAAACGCATGGATGAATCCAAACCATTCTGTTCCAACTTCACACATTACACAGTAATATTCCGAAGCTACTTTCAACGCCCCGTGGAGTAAAACACAAAAATTTGGTACGTTGCCATCAGAGTCTTCTCCTTCGTCCCCTTTACCCGTGGATTTACCATCTACATCAAACATGATTAGTTTGATTATTCTGTATTACAAAAGTGAATCATAGCCAATTTGATTAGTAATCAATGATTACTCACCAGAAGATTTTAACGGCAGCAGCAAATGCCTGGAATGAACAGGAGGACTAGCCATATCGTTAACTGAGATAAAGCCCAACACTTCAATTGTTTCGGAAATATCGTATCGCTTCTCATCTCCTTTCGAAACGAAAGGCTGTGGTGGAGGACAAAGTGTTACTTTGGAGGACATATGACCACATTTAATGGTCCCCTTATATGGCGTGTAATCTTTAGCACAAATTTTCTCAACCAAGGTACTGCACTCCTGCCAATGAAATTTTAACAATTAATTCATTCATGATATATGCTGTAAACATAACATAAAGATAAACAATAATGCAAACCTTGGAGTTTAAATGATTTTCTGGTAGATATATACAACCATCCTCACAAGTTACTTGAATCAACTTTTGGAGCATCTGACAACTTTCTGCAAAATTCTTGTCCTCTGGGTCACCTAAACCGAGAGTAGGTCATGCATATTTCCATAAAACTGGATTGTTTTGAAAGTAATTATGTCAATCCCATTTCATACATTTCATGTGGAAAAACACTTACATAAACTCAGTATATTAATTTTTGCAGGAAATGGAAACTTTTTGCCAGATCGAGCAACATCCCTCAGGCTTCCCGAGCCAAATCCTAAAGAGCCATCAGTAACCAGTAAAATCTGGATAGGAACGGTTGTTCCCCATGAGTCTGAGACTAACTTCGTAATTCCTGATAGCAATGCATCATAATTCGTAACGTCATGCGTTGGAAGAGCAAGAAGAGATTCACGAATCAAGTACAAGTCACGAGTGAAGGTTCGTTCCACCACCGATGCAGATGAAAAGGTCATCTGCAAATCATAAAATGTTAATCAGACAAGACAGAAAGGTCAAAAGTGTAAAATTCTTTTACAATAAATATTAGTCATTCATGGTTTGTTCGCAAGCTAGACAAGTTCATGGGCGCATGCGCCAAGTCAATGCAGTTAATCAACCAAAATTACATTCCGATTGATTATACTTATCAAATCCATATCTATATAAATTATGCAACATTGAAAGGAAGGAACTCGGGAATTTGAAGTAAAAAATGTTTGGTATGCATATTTTCTTGAACTTTGATTAGCTGTCCCTATTCATACTTAAACAATCATGATGAAAGACTCTTACCAAAGCTACAAACTCCAGTTTGCAATGTGCTGAAACATGGTCCACAAATTGATTAATCACCTCCACCGTCAACGATTTTCGGGTGGGTATGTCATCGTCTAAAACTTCTGGGCCATAATTAGACCCGATGGGACGAAGCATAGAAAGTGATGCATCAGCAACAATGATCGTCGGCATTGTGTATCCTTATCCTTACGTAAATTTACAAGTAAATCTAGATGGTATAAAAACAGAACATTACGTATTTTGCATGAACAATAGCCAGTTGACATTGCATCTGCATACTGTACTAATAAAAGTAACAAAGGATCATAGAAGCAGTCACATAGCATAGATCCTTTAATTAAAGTGGGCCTTAAATAATATTATGTTGTTGTTGTGTCTATATTTGATTAATTCCTGTTGTCCAAAACAAACCCTCACTCACATTCCCCCGATAACATCGACATGCAGATAACATTAGTTTGTGTTTTGATTTTTTGATATTTGCACATCAGCCTGATCATAGGTCTCGGTCACATAATATTATGGAAACTGCGTAGCAAGCAGATCCTTATCGCTTTCAAATCAGAGCATGTACATATTCAACATTAAACATGTAAATAAATCTCATCTCATTTCCATCACCTCAACCTTTACATGCATAAAACAATGCAAACAAAATTCTCTCTTCCCATCCCGATCCCACCGTGCAATGTGAACTTATGTAGATTATGGGTCTTGCTGTCTTGCTCAACTTCTGGTAAAAGCTGTCATGAAATTCCCAAATGATAAGTGAAATACTCTAAGGTACACAACCAAACAAGCCCGTAAAATGGGACGTGAATCGTGAATGAATGTCATGCTATCATAACTCATAAGCATATTAAAACATGAGATCGCTTGCAAATACAGATAGCCTCACTTCTGGCATCATGTGTTAGGGTAATTTAACCTTTAACATAATCAATTATTGCTTCGCTTATCGCTATCTGTCATATTTTCCGTATCGTATAAAGGTATTTATCTACATACTCATACACATGCATATAACTGATTGCCTGGAAGTTTAGCTTGGATTGGATTGCAATGGAGAGCAAAACTACCATTTCATAAGACCCCAGCGTCAACATCCTATGCACACAAAGTCACAAGATAAGCTACTACAACAATAATTAAAATCTCGTATCGTACCCGTAACGTAACGTTATTTTCCATTTCAGTTCTTAAGATAAAGTGTGCTACTTTTGTTTCAAAGCAAACCCTACAGAACTAGATCCAATTAGTTCCTCTTCCTGTCTTCTAAAAAGATCACACTCATGGACAAAGAACGCGTCCATGTCCGCTTAATCACAATGGCATACGCAATCATTCCTTCGTCACTTCAGTGACCCCTAAAGAACGAGATCAAGTTAATATGGATAGTATATCCCAATCAAACTTTGGCTTTGAGTGAAACATTTAAAGTAGGACAGTTAGCTGAGAGTTCCGTTTCAATTCCTGTGCGGATTGAATAGAGTAAGGAGTTGCAAGTGATCTGCAGACAGTTTGTGAGACAGTTCGACGGAAGAATTATACAGAGAAACAAGAACTCTCAATTTTTTCCCTTCGGTTCAAAATGGGCTGGAGAAATTTAATAACGGTAGAACCTGCAATGTTCCTACAGCAAGCTGGGGATACACTGACGTACGTTATTTTCCAGAATCTATTCATTGACAAGGTAGGTCCAGAAAGCCTTTAAGTAAAATACAATCAAGCTATTCAAATTGGAAGGATCTCAGATCTCATAACTGATTTATAACATTATTTTGTTTCTCCAGATCTGTAGATATCAGCTCCACTATGACGAGAAAGTTTGCAACCTTTATGAATCGGTGCAGGATGAAATTCCGAAATCCCAGGAATTTCTTATACCCATCATAAATGAAATTCAGGTAAATACGTTATACAAATTGTATGACATTTTACTGTAAATGCATGTAAGTGCAATGTAATTAATATTAATAGTAGCATCCTATTTTTACAAATATTTTTACAGGAAACGTCTGCAAATTTCGTCCTTTACAATTCCCTAGTAGAAAATTCTCTGCCAGTTTTGCTAGTCCTGTTCTTAGGAGTGTGGAGTGATGCGAACCACAAAAGGAAACCTTGTTTAGTGCTATCCCTCATGGGGAAATTTTGTCGATCCGTAGGACTATTACTAAATGCGTATTATATGACATGGCACCCCTTCGTTCTTCTATTCACTGTCGCCCTTCCCCACAGTCTTGGAGGGGGTAATGCAGTATTTCATATGGCAGCCTTCAGCTATATTGCCGACTCCAGCGTTCCTCGAAGTCGAACATGGCGTTTAGGAGTTGCGGAAGCGTTTTGGTTTCTTGGCTCCCCAGTCGGTCTCTATTTAGGAGCTTATCTCTACGAGCGTGGCGGTTATCTATGTGTATTTGCTACAGCAGTTACATTCCATTTTATTGCTGTGCTCTACACCGCACTAATTCTTCCCGAAGTCCCACAACCACGAGCTTCCCAATACGTTATTGGAAAATATGGAACTTATGGAACTTCCTACAATCCTGTTATGGTACGGGCAAGATGTTTCAGTGAAAATGAGAAGGGGCTGACAGAGAATGGAGACAATAACAATGAAAACCAAGCTTTGTTATATGGAGCATCCTCCAGCGTTACCTCAGCAAGGGCTGCTTCCAACCCAACCAATACTCACGATGACGAGAGTTTTAACGTGTGGGAATTTGTAATCGGGACAATGAAGACGGTTGTTAAAAAACGACCTAACCACACAAGAAAGTGTTTGCTTGCGCTTGGGACGATTCTGCTCCTTTATGGAATTGCTAATCATGGTAATGGCATTAAATGTATCGAATGCTTCCTATTCAATCATTCTTTTGATGTTTTAAGCAGCACCTCTCTATCTAACTTTTTTCCAGGCGAACTAAATATGAAGTACCTCTTCACAAGAACCAAGTTCCAATGGCGAGAGCAACAATTCAGCGTGTGGACTATAGTAGACGCTTGTGTCGTCGTATTAGGACTCTTCATAATGATGCCAGTTTTTAGTAAAGTTTTCAAATTCAGTGATACTTTCTCCGGTGCAGTTGCTGCACTCACAAGGGCTGTCTCCAAATTGTGCATTGCACTTGCTACGGATTCTCAATACTTATTTATAGGTAGGTTTATACTCATACATGTACTTGCACTTCCTGTTGCCTTTGTCTACCAAAGCCTAGTTCTACTCAAGTTTACTAGTGCCCCATTTATCAAAATCATGATATTGGAGCATAACTAACTAAACAAACTCACTTCTTATCTTGTTCAGCTTTGGGTATTGACATTCCTGGAGTTATGGGTCCTTTATCATCTCGCTCTCTGGCTTCCAAATGTGTTCTACGTGATGAACGAGGTATGTAATAACAAAATGATTGGGAATTAAATATTTTAGTTTCATAGACAAATGATAGTTCTAGTTCTGCGTTTACCTAAACTCTTGATCTGCATGCCCTATGTAAATACTGTGTATACCCAATGCACTTGCTAATGCAACATTTAGAGTACCCAAAAGTAAGCTACGCCAGCCAGACAAAATATCTTATTTCTGGTCAAGGACAAGGTTGCCCTTTTCGTCCCATTTTGTTTTCATGAAGAAATTGATTGATCATACATAAGTCATAGGGTCATGCGTCATGCTTGAGTAAATAACAAGCTCATAAATTTTGGACTATGAAATTAAAATTTTATTGCATTTTTCGATTTTCAGGGAAGGTATTCGCATTCCTAGGGTGCATTGAAGCTCTAGTTCCGCTAATTGCTGTTCCTTTATATTCCTTAATCTACTCGTCAACACTTCGGACTGTTCCGTCTGCAATTTACTACGTGTCGGCTGCCATTTGCTTTACTAACTTCCTGATATTTATGTAAGTCCAAGATAAGATATGGGTTATCTCTTTACTATGAATCGTACGTCATAACATGTATAATGAAGCAATTACGAAATGCATATAATTCATATCTTATGTTTTTGCTTCCAAACAGGACCCTCTTCATCTTCTCAAAACTGAAAATTATCCAATTCTCTGGAACCGATACGTCCGCATTGACCAATCCTACCGATTCCGTGAGATCTTATGACATTGAGAACGGACTCGCCTACTTCTACAGAAGATCCAGCTTATCATAACTACTGTTTGTTATGGTTAGGTTAATTTTACATAAGAAACGAAAATGCTCCTTCCTTCCTGTTGATGTTGATGTGTTTTCAGGCACAAAAAACAACAAACGTTCCAAAGTCTTATAGAAAAATAGAACGGAAGAATACCTGTTATAAAACAAACGAAAACGAGTTCAAAGACTGCATGATCGGGTATCGGCTGATTGTCGATAAGTCTCATCTCATTTGTCAGTTTTGCTTTATAGTTAAGCCTGTGTTATTTTGTGTATTATCGATAGTTCCTTGTTTAGTTGCCTTTATCGAAAATAGTTTTCTTACAAATTAAGCTGAATGCATGAATATATAATAATATTTCTATATCTAAAGTTAAGTTACATTATTCAGATTTATCAAGTTATTAACTAAGGTCTCGGTGTATTGTATATTTAATATTTAGACTGTGATATACGAAATAAATTTAACTAGTACAAGTACACTTACAAAAAATGACTGAAGTGAAAATGATTGTGTCTGTCTCCAAAGTCGATTTTAGCTGAGACAGTCACATATGATTTCGAAGCTACAAACTAATCGTAATATGAAATGATATTGACAAACCATACATCACCAATCATTGGAGTCTTAACAATGTGCATTTTAAAATGTCCCTAGAAATGCATGCAACTAAAAGATTCAAAATACCAAGAGATACACTCTATTCAGGATCCACGCAAAGAGTCGAAAAAGGTTTCCACTTACCAGTTTCAAAACTCTGAAAGAATGATGCTTGCACTGGCTAACTAAACGTAACTTATCACTAACGACTAATTGACTGTCAATCACTGATACAATTTTTATGTTTAAACTTTCAAGATTGCAAGGTGATGTTAAAAACAACAAAACAAACACCTCTGCAAGCACAAGCTTTCAGATACTTCGACAGCCTACAACAACACAACACTCAGATATCTGAGTGAATGCAACAGCGCCAGCACATGACATTAGAGGAGATCTCAATGATTGAAGTGTAAAGCATGAAAAAACTCAACAACAAGTAATCAACACATATGCCGAAGGATACGGAGACAAAGGAAAAATGATAATTTCATGTTAGAATTTGAATTGCATTTAAAGGAAATGTCGAATACTTTAATCAATTTATTTTAATAATATCACAAGATTATATTTGATCAATGGTGATTGTCAAATTAGTACTTAATTTAATTAACACTTCAATTCATAATATTTATTACGTTTTATAAATACACAAACTCAATACGTAATAATACTATCTTAATCTTACTATATCTATACGGAACATTAAACAAATAATTATAGACATGCGTCAAACAGCCCGTTTAAATAACTTATAAAGCTCAAAATAAACAATTATTAGAATATCTGAATGAACTCGCGAAAGAGTAAATCACAGAACAGCAAACACGAGTAATAATGATTACCACATTACTAACAGATAACTGTACTATGTTTACACCAAAAACAGAAATTACATAAATAAATTACTGTCCGAAGCGTTAGTTAGTAGTTAACCTTACTAACAGACAACTTCGGCTATACCAATACTAAAGAAGAATTTCATGAAGATTTACAATTAGTTATCTTTCTCAACACAATACATTATACGTTCCTATACTTAGTCGACTCTGTAAATAACTGAGGTAGTATAAGTGAGCATCGCACATATTTTTTAGATCCGTAGAACTATTAAAGTTAAATCAAAGGACAGTTCCGTTCAAATCAAGATCAGGACGATGAGGAGGAAGTTCGTGGCCGGACGTTTCCAAGAAATAATCGAGACTATTTGAACAAAAAATACTACTAGTTTAAATCTCGGTTTGATGAATCAAATACTACTACTACTATTAAACATAACATATTACACATTTACTTACAACAGATAAGCTTCGACTCCGGAAAGTCTTGCCTCGCTCATCAAGATCGTCTGCAATTCTTCGAAGTTGTTGTCCAACACTGACACTCTCAACCTCGTCACCCGATTCTTCAGGACTGGCACTGACAGGGCTAACCTTCCAGTTACGAGTTGAATGAGCTGGCAAAATCCGTCCGCTTATAAGACCTACAACAGGATATGATTAAATATTATTATTATTATATTATTGACAACATGCATAACATAAACATATTCTGGTATCTAAAAGACCTTTGTTTCCGAAGGGTGTTCCACCAAAAGCCGTTATGAGAGTTGGACTTGAACTATAATTGTAAATATCTGAGCCCGTGGAATGACGTCGGAAAAGCTTTGGCCGATATTGAGCTGCTAATTTGCATAATATAAAATCCCACAATTAGGTACATGATAACGAATCTTTCGTTACGAATGTTTGCTAAAGCATTTTGATTTAAAAGACTTACATGCCACTTTGTCAGGGGCTTCACATGAAATTTTTCGACGAGCATCTGTTTGTGTTCCGATGCTAGAAACTGGAGAACGCGACATTGGAGGGCTCGGACAATCCGGGAACTCAAAGCTTCTGTCTTCTGTCGGCGTTTGAGTTCCGACCGATGAATACCCGTTTACATCCATGATGTGATTCTAAGAACACAATGCACTATGTAATCTAGTATTTAAATTTAAATGCTTTCAAAACATCAAATTTAGAAGCACAAAATTGAGACTACGTCTACGTATGAAAGTACGTGGCCGAATAAACAAAAAACTAGACCGACAAAGACAACACTATTAGCAAAAAAGTAGGTATTAAGTTGGGGTAGGAAAACGTTCCTCTTTCTCAGAAGTCCCAAATGAAACTATCGAGATATTCAACTCGCCTCAGTTAGTTTTAGCGATCGATTAAAGTCCAGCGAGGGTTCACTGGTCCACAAATAAAGTCACAAAGTGAACGTAAATTAACATCATGCGCTTTACCTCTGTTCAATTCAGTATCAGTCTCCATACCTGTCTAGAAACCTTAATCCATGCCTATCCAATACCTTTTCATCTATTGATGCACCAGCTTCCGAATACCAAAAAACTAGCATAGCATATGTACTGCACTATGCATGCGCAAGTATGTTTTGTGCATGCAGTCTCCAGAATCGTTTACTTATCATAAATAATTATTCCGACTGTCCCTTTTTTAAACATGCTAATTTAATTAAATAAAGCTACTAATCAAACTCGACCCACGTACGAACGAGTATATTGAACTGAAATCATGCACGTATCCCATTTCTGGTGGTCAAAGACCCTTATTTACGCGACAATCTGCCAATGCCTCTGTATTCATAAGTATACTTAGTATACACGACTAAAACAAACTATTTTCACAACCTTATGATTAGTACTAGCTCACGTCATGTATGTGGTAATAACCTAACTTTTTTAAAGCAACAGGAAACTTTACAACAAAACTTCACTGCTTGCTGCTTCTAACTTCGTATTCTAACGTTGTATGTTTATGAAAATGAATTTAGTTTAGTGCTAAAGGTGTTGAGTTGTTTGTTTAAGTTTGTACTTAAACTATCCATGACTTTAAAAGATTGATATTGTATATACAAACTCACGTTGAAGATTAATTAACCAAATCCCTTCCGCTCCACAGATGACTTTGACATTGAACTTTTGAAGGTAACCAATTTAATAACTGGTATGGATGTTAGTAATTCAGTTCACAGGTCATGAACAGTAATAATAGTAGCAGTACGACACGAGAAATAGCAGCAGCTGGTCATTTTCTGTACACGTAACAGGGTTAAAATATAAATTCAACAAGCTCTGCCCAACGAGGTAAAGTGCACTCATATTGAAGGGATAGGAAGAAACCCTTGTGTCCTAAACGAAAACATCTCCGTCAGTATTTACAAACATTACTTATGAACCTGCTTGCTGAGACGCATCTTTTTTTACCCTACGTTATGTCAAATAACCTTGAGAAGCTATTTAAAAAGTTGTATTCATTTTTTTGGGTCCATGTAAAACACCTAGATTTTAAGATAGAGAGAAACAGATCCCTTTCAAAGTCATCCACCTACGAGTAGCTACTTGTTTACTGCATACTACGCTACACATTCAATGACGGAGTATAATATGTGGATCTCTTGTTCAGATTTCTTACCAACACTTCACTTGCATGCCATGTCAAATTGTTTGGTTCCTTTAAACCCTAAACCCAAGATCTGTAATAGGAAGATCTTACAAAGAATATATCTATAAGACACACACTGCATCTATACTGTATGTCAAAAAACTGGAATAAAGCTTCGACTCGACTTCTCAATGCAATATGCAACCTTAATGCTACTGGAACTGAAATGACCAAAAAAAAATCCTACGAAAAACGTTTCAAATGATTGTCCGCTTGTTGAGACGAATAACCTATGATAACTACTTACTCAAGAGGATACCACACTCTGGCTCATCAATGCCATAAAAAAGGATTAAGTTTCAATTCATAAGAATATCATTCTTCTTGTGAAAATGCTATCTTTAAAACATTTTTTATACTACACTCACCCTGCAAGAATTAATAGTAACTGCAATTTCCAACAACGACCTCACATCAGTCATCCTCATAGTGCACACGATGTTTCCTGATAAAATCCACTTGCCTCGTTCGTTTATCTTCTGCCGTTAACAGGTGGTTCTATGGTTCACGTAGGTTTCTTCCGCTTAACTAATCCGCAGCAGGTTCTCTCAAAGTGCCGACTATAACGAGTTACTTTTATTCAGGCTCATCTAATTTAACTGCTGACTTTAAGAATTACAGAAAACTGGCTCACGCCTGCAATGAAAAAATTCAAATAACATCAATCCATATAACACTTCAACGAAAATAAAATGGCAATGTAAAAGTATAAGCAGACCGCACGCTTGCATGTAACAAATGACAAGAATAGAAACAGGCGAAATTATGTTTCATGTTTAGAGACTGAAATGAACATTACCTTTACACTTTATACGATTGTTAGGTCGTGTCATCCAGGTTGGACACCACGATAGACCATATCAGTTGTCGAAGCCGTTGTAGTTTGACGCAGGAGAGGAATGAGACACCCCAGGATTTTGGAAAAAGACACGATGAAAGAACTCTTGTATTTCATTGGAGCAGGCGTTCTGAAACGGGTTACAACTTTAGGAGATAAGAAATAAACTTCAGTAAACTACACTAAGTCGCAGTTGATTCCACCGAACAACCATTAAACTTAGAATGGAACTGACAATCAACCTGAAAATATAAAAGGGTGGGGGTTTAGTTGATAATGTTGTAAACATATCCAAACGACAAACATGAATACATTAAAATTCTTGGAGTTACTTTAAGCAGAGAAAACATACTTTTAATTAAAATAACAGATGCGACTGACTCACTACTACTGACTACATAAAACGTAGTGCACAGCGGAGGACTCAAGGGAAGAAACTCCAACGGCAGAGTGGTTGTGGATATAGACTTCAAAATCAATCAATCTGCAACCAGAAAAAAAAAACAGCCGTGTGAGACTTCCACTGTACACAAGCATTTTACACAGAAAATTGATTCGACACGGATGGCAAACATAAAACACAAATTCGCGTTCTGACAATAAAATACTCCTTCATGATTCAAATTTAAAAACTGACATTAAGCAGAATAGCTAAATATATATAATCTACAAAGTCTATACAAGGCAAAAACTAGGTATGGTCAACGGTAAAAGAACAAATTAAGCATTATCATACTTCTGACAACTTACCTTCACGGTTGATCTACTTTCTATACCTTGGCTGGTTGATGGTTCGTGCTCACTAGCGTCGGTATACCGAAAAATTTCTTCAATGAATTTCTTTAACCTGGAACAATTAAAAAATATCTTGATTGAAATTTAAAAAATGACAACTTTCAACGTTAGCTGATAACCGCTTTTAACTGATGAGAGATAATGCTCACTCCCTCCTTTCCACTCCTACTATGTTCCCACTTCCCAAACCAAACTGACCTTCAAATCTCCTCTCTTTCCTCCGACGACAATTTTCAAAAAAAGCTGCATAGAAAGTAGATACTCTCCTTTTGTTTGTTATAGAACTCTACAGCTACAGGCTATTCTTTTACACATTTGGCTTGAGTGTAGGGCAGAAATACTAAAACGTTTTTGCTCGATCGAACCTTTTAGGATAAAACTCAACAATCACGGTAATCCGTACTTACCTCCGATTCGATCGGAATATTCACTATGTATGAATGTTCACATCAAACTTTGCTTGTTGGTAGCCGCGGACTGCTTTCTCCGTTTTGCGTTTTGTGTTGATGGCTGCAAAAAACACTTCCAAACTATCGACAGGGACGAACAGGATTCGCTGAGGTCAATGAACAACAGAACAGACGCTTCTTTCACAACGGGTTGGATTGGATACGGATGGATGATGAAAGTACCTAATCACGCGAATCTGCTTTGAAATATTTTTTAACCTGTGATTCAAGTCGCCCCGATGAAAAGAAGTGCTGCTTTCACTTTCATGCTCGAGTTCGAGTTGGATGGGGCATCATGCATCATGCTTTCTATTTCCCCTTCACTTTCGCTTTCACATGTCAGTTTGTCGATGTCTGATGCAAAACCAAAGTGTCAACGTTTTATTCATTTTCTTCAAAATCCAACCTCATGCATTTTATAACTATAATAAGACATTTGATTAATTTTAAGTGAAAATATACTGCTACAACAATGACTTTTCCTTTTCGGAGAAATTACATTTCTCTGACTCATTGCTTGATACATGGGCAGATTCTCAACTGCTTTTCTAAAACGTAGGATTATCAGTGCATCATAAACGTATCTTTCACATTCGTGAATTCTGTCGAGTAGTACTATTTTTCCAGATGAATGAGTACTTATGTATAACTACAGAATTGCCACAACCTGAAAGTTTCAGGTTTCCAATGAGTTGAATTCATGAAACTACTTCATCATTCATCAATATGCCATGACGGATATTAGGAGGTTTTATCCATAAAGATATTCTTATGGTTTTACCACAGTAGGAACAACAGCTTTGGCAGGAGCCTAAATATCTCATTTGTCTGTCCCAGAGATATACAGAGATAAGCTTTTGGACTTCAATTCTGTGATTCTGTCGAAATAAAATAGATAACCTTGTATCTTAGAAACTAGTATTATTGGATATTTCTTTAGTTAGTTGCACGGATCGAAATGATGTGATGAATACGGGTATAGGTAAACAATGAAGAGCCAAAAGATTTGAAGGAGTTGGTGGTGGTGTGTCCCTAAAGTCGGATAATTGTAAATACCATAACAGTACGAGGTGTATGAGATTTGTATGAGGTCTATATCAACAATTTTACAATGGGGAAAACTTGTGCAGTTATCACATGCAGCAACAACCAATACGATGAGTCCAGTCAAAGTTTCTTCAAGTACAGATAAAATCATAGCTCAAATTACAACTCTTCATTCTTATTCTCTAAACCATTATATTGCATTGTATCATCATATGAACTCAAATTGAAGGTTTCAAAACGAAGAAAAATGGTTGAAGTTCATTAAAACGGCAAACGGGAACTATCCATGGGAGAATGTGACTGGGATGTTTCTGTGCTCTGCTCATTTTGATCATGATTGTCTAAATGGAATTGGTAAACGTCTGCGAGTAACAAAAAACGGTTATCCAAGCTTACTAGATGGGCAAAATGTGTTTGAACAGGTACTTCAAGTCGCACGAAAATTACATTGAACAACATCCGTATATTCATTCAAGCTTCGTATTTCAAGGAAGCAGACGTAGTTTTCGAAGAATCTTCCAGTGCTGAGATAAGTGTGGAGGCACCTGT